>CANXYI011233718.1:0-11437 GCA_948208565.1 Hura crepitans | reverse complement strand
GGTACTGCCATGTGTTCTGGTATGGGTTAGTAGTACGAGCGACTTTGTTGGCATGGTGGTATGATTATACATGTATATATATATATATAGTATTTGGGTAAGAAAAGCTCGAAAAAATGTATGAAAATGACAAAAAAAATTTAAAAAATAAACCTTTTTTAGTAAGGGGAAAATGGTCATTTTTGCTACGCCAAAATGGTCATTTTAGCCTTATGAAAATAGGGATTTTGGGTGATGAAAATGGCCATTTTCAAAGCAGAAAATGGCCATTTTCAAATGGGCCAAGCCCAAAACAACCATTTTTTGGCTTGAAAATAACCATTTTTAACTAGAAAATGCCCATTTTCACTCAAAAATGCATGTTTTCTAACAAAAAATGCCCATTTTTGTCCAAAATGCTCGTTTTCCACCTTTTAAAGCTATAAATGCACTAATGTATGCATAGATCCTCCTGCCACTTGAGTTTTTTCCTCATTTTTTCAACAATAAGTGACGAATTTCTTCAAAAACTTCATAAAATTCTTGATCTCCCATCTACATGGACAACTTCCATCTTGGCTCCCTATAGTGGGCTAAAATTTCTTCGAAGAGAGCATCTTGACCAGTCTTTTCTCAAGGCAGTGACCTAATTTTGGGACCCATAATTCCACATCTATCAATTTTCTCATTAAGAATTATGCCCTCTGTTCGAGGAATTTGCTGCAATTATAGGCATGTTTAATTCTTTTGATACACTACACTACTGTTTGACTTGTATTCCCTACTATTATTATAAGGCCATTGATATGCTAGGCATATTGCTATCATTGGCTACCAGATGGGTCTCTAGGAAAGGACTAGTCTCTTTAAGTGCACTGCTGGACTATGTCAAAGGCTACATAGACATTCCATCCCTCCATGTGGGCACATATTTATTCATATTCTTCTCTAAATACCTGATAGTTTTAGCTGAAGACCACTTTAGAGACTATCAATGATTTAGCATGGTCAATGATTTGATGAAAGGGCTGAATCCTTTTCCCATGATTTTAGCTAAAATAATTCTCGATCTTGACGGCGAGTAGTCCAAAGAAGCTAAATTTTTTCATGGGAACCCACTTCTACTTCAGGTTTTTTTTTAAGAATAGACCAGCCCAAAAGGGATTTTCACCCCACTCTTTCGTCTGTCTTTTTCCTAAGAAGCCCTTCCAGGTATTCATTCCTAACAGACTTTTTAAGGATAGACTACCCTTACGGGTTTTCACCCTACCCTTTACTTAACTTTTGCTTAGAATGCCTTTGTAAGTTTTCATTCCTAACATCATTTTTTTAGGTCTAGTTATAGGAGAAGCTTCGCCTATTGGATGATCCTCTACCTTATGCCCTTGGATCTTATGGCTTGAAGTATTTGTTATCTAGAGCTGTCATGCATCATTTCACAGATATTGAGTAATAGGTCTTCTAGCTGGGTGCTTTAATAGATGATGTTATAAGTTTTAGGAACCCCTGGATTTGTCTACAGTATGTATGGCACAGCGGCGCACCAGGCTATATTCCTCTAGCTGGCTCTCATAAGGTTACCTTTTGTATCTCTGACCATTGTGTGAGGTAATTTTATGAGACCCAAAGCATTGTCACCTAGTCATTATCTTTTAGAGGAGGAGATATATCTATCACTCTTATTTCCTGCTATCATGACCTATGGAGGTAGTTACATCTAAAGATGAACATTGCACTTAGGGCTGTTTGTAACTTTTAGACTTTAGATCTATGTAAAGAATGGGTAACAAGCCCTTCTCGGGACAATCGAGCCCACTGGCTAAAGATGGGTGGTGAGAGTAGCAGCAAGAGGCAGAGGACTTAAGAGGGATTTCTTTTTTTCTCTTCTTTTCTTTTTTGTTGTATTTAATATTATACTCCTTTAGTTTTTAAAGTGCTCAATCATGCTTATTAAAGTAGTCCTATATAGCTACATCATATTGGCAATTATAATAATCACAACAGGACATTAATGTAATAACACATTTCCTTATTTAATTAAAGGAGATTTAATCACATCTTAAATTCCTATTGTGAACCAGCCCTTGTGGCTTTTCTTGATTGAACATTTTCTCTCAACCCTTAATTGTTGCATAGGATGCCTTTTTTCAATTTTCACCCTATCGAGGTGCCTACTTTTAGCAAGGCCACCGTTTGCCCATTTTTTACTAGCAGGGCTTTTATTTCTTTTCTTTTTCTCATTTATTTGTCTTTAGCCATAGAACCTCTTTAACTTCTCTATATTCACAAGCTCTTTGAATTCATTTCCATCACAATCTATGAGGATTACAATGCCCTTTAACAATATTTGCTTAAGGATGAATGGCCTCTCCCAATTTGGTTTAAACTCTCCTTTTGGGTTAAGTAGCCCTAGCCTTATCTATTTGAGGAATAACTCTCCTTCTTTCAGCTTGTGACCCTTCACCCTTTTACTGAAAGCACATGCCATCCTTTTGCTATTAAATTTGATTGTGATAATTGGCTTTTAGTCGCTTCTTATCTAGCAAGTTCAACTATTGGAATCTCTATTTGACCCAAGCAGTCCCGAGAATCTCTACCTCTATTACCACTCTCAATAATTAGAGCTTGATCTCTACTGGAAGCACTGCATTTATCTAGTACACTAAGGAGAATGGAGTAGCACCTGTTGAAGTTCGAATCATAGTCATGTATCTATAAAGAGTAAAAAGAAGCTTATCAGCCTAGTCTCTATAAGATACAACTGTCTTGGTCAAAATCTTCCTAATGTTCTTATTTGCTGCTTCAACTACTCCATTGGCTTGTGGCCTATAAAGAGAGGATTTATGGTGCTGAATCTTGTATTTTTATAATAAAGCCTTTTATTTCAGCCTCAAACTGGACACTATTATCCAAAACTATATGATGTGGAACCCCATATCTATAAATTAAGTTCTTCTCTATGAATCTGGCCATCTCTCTTGCTCCAAATCTCTTAAAAGATTCTGCTTCAACCTATTTTGAGAAATAATCAATAGCTACCACAACAAAATGATGCCCATTCAAGGTTATTAGATGTATCTCCCCCACTATGTCTATCCTCCATGTAGCAAATAGATAAGGGGATGATAAGCTGTGAAGTTCTGATACTAGCACGTGTTTTAAATCCCTGTACTGCTGACACTTATGGCACCTTTGCACGTACTTTGAGCAATCATGGTCTATAGTAAGTCAAAAGAATCCTTAGCGCATGATCTTTTTCGCTAACTCTAAAATGTTCATATGTACACCACATGACCCTATGTGTATTTCCTTCATGACTTTTTTCGCCTCCTTTTCCTCTAGGCAACAAAGCTGAAGACCATTTACTTGCCTTTTATATAGGACCCCATCTACACTAATTAACTGAGTTGACAACTTCCTTAATACCTTTTTATCATTGTCTGTGGCCTCTTCAGGGAAGCTTTTATTTTCCAAGTAATTTTGGATATCATAAACCATGGCTTATCTTTCTCTTGCTCTATTTCCATTACCTATTATGTTTCATAGCAAGGCCTTTTAGAACTAGAAATGATTACCAGCTTCATGATTTCCCCTTTTAGATTATCCCACATAAAAACCAAGGTAGCCAATGCATCTACTAGCTAATTCTCATCTCTCGGGATATGACAGAAGGTGCACATTTCAAATCGTCCATTGATAGATCTTAGGTATTCCGCATTAGGCATTAATCTCTCTTCACGGATGGTCCATTCTTCATTAGTTTGATACACTACCAATGATGAATCCCCGAACACCTCAATAGTTTTTCCACTAAGAGCTAATAATGCTATAAGTTCAAATATACAAGCTTTATATTCTACCATGTTCTTTGTGACTTTGTGCCTTAGCTTTTTAGCTAGCGGCAATTTTTCTCCTTCAGGGGTTACTAAAATTACTACTACTCCTGTTCCTTTACTATTTATTGCCCCATCAAAGTACATCTGCCATCTTTGGACTACAATCAAGTTTAAGTTTTCATCTGGGAATTCAAACACCAATAGCTCACCTTTTAACGAATGATTGGCCAAAAATTCTGCGACTGATCACCCCTTTATGATCTTTATTATTATGTACTGAATGTCAAATTATTAAAGTAAGAGAAGCCATTTACTCATTCTACCCACCAAAGATGGTGCCATCTGAAGGTATCTTAATGGGTTATGTTTGGACACTGCTTGTACGGTATACGATTAGAAATAGTGTCTTAGTTTTTTTGAAGCTTATACTACTGCTAAGCAAATCTTTTCCACTTCTATGTATTTGACCCCATAAGGAAGAAACTTCTTGCTCAAGTAATAAATTGCAAATTTAACCCCTATCTCATCTTCTTGTGCTATCATAGCTATGATTGAATTTTCTTCAATAGACAGATAGATGATCAATAGCATTTCGTGCCTTAGTGGTTGCAAAACTAGTGGATTTTGTAGATATTCCCTGATTGTGTTGAAAGCTTTTTAACAGTCATCATTCCATTTGATCGATTGGTTTTTCCTGAGAAGTTTGAAAATAAGCTCATATATGGTGGTGGGCTTAGCTATAAACCTACTGATGTATTATATTTTACCTAGAAATCCCCTTATCTCTTTTTTTTTTCTTTGGGACTGGCATTTCTTTGATTGCTTTAACTTTATTAGGGTCCACCTTAATTCTTCTTTGACTCATAATATGTCTTAGGAGGTTTCCTAAAGTTACCCTAAAGACACACTTTTTCAAATTCAAGCGCAGATTGTATTTTTCTATGATCTTAAAGAACTTTTCTAAAGCCTCAAAGTGTCTTTCTCTTGTAGAGGATTTGATCATCCTATCATCGACATACACTTCCACTTCCATATGAATCAAGTCATTAAGAATCCTTATGGCCATCTTTTGGTACGTAGCTCTAACATTTTTCAAGCTGAAAGGCATAACCTTATAACAAAAGGTCCCCCATTATGTGATAAAGGTAGTTTTTATCTTGTCTACTATTTTATTCAGAATCTGATTGTAATCGAAATATCTATCCATGAAAATGTATATTTTGCACAGAGCTGCACTATCAATCAGCACATCTATGTGAGGTAACAGGAAGTCATCTTTTGGGCAAGCTTTATTTAGATCCCTATAATTTATGCACATTCTGACCTTACAATCTTTCTTGGTGACCGAAACCACAATGTCTAACCATGTTGGATACTATACCTCTTCTAGGAATTTGGCTTCAACTTGTCTGTGTACCTCTTTTTTAATCTTCTCTGCCCATTCTGGTTTCATTCTCCTTAGTTTCTACTTCATCCATTTTACTTTTGGGTACATATAGATGGCATGTTTAGCTATTTCTCGATCCACCATTGGCATGTCTTTATAGGTCTAGGTAAAGACTTTTTCATTTTTTTAACATTCTCTCAAATTTAATTCTCTCTTGAAGAGTTAAATCATACACAATTGAGATCTCTTTAGGATTCTCATTAGTACCGAGATCAAATGAGGTAGTATTGATTGAATTAATATCAAACATGTTATACGTGTTGTGATTATCATTATACATGATGCAGTTAAATGAGACATCACAAAAATAAGAAAAATTGTTCATATTATTAACAAAAGAAATAGGAACATCGTCATTAAAAATTTCAAGTACATATAAATTCTCAAAAGAGCCTTTAAGAGGGTCTTATTCTTCCATCTTCTTCTTTCCCTTATATTAGAACATGGCATCAGTCAAAATCTCCTCTTCAGGTTTGACTTCTAGCTCGACTAGGTTGGTCATGATTTCTTTATCCCAAAAATCTAAAATAACTTTTATTTCATTTGCAGCCCAATCAAACACATCATTGAAAATCTCAAACCTTAGCACAACTTGCCTTTGATGACACCCGGCTCAAACTCTCTATAGTAATTGACATTCCCTTTAGCTCGAACAAAACTTTCTTCTAATGGTGGGATACCTTTTCTCATCTTCCTTGGTTCTAAAGTCTCCGCAATGTATCCTAGCACTTTTTGATCTTTTTGACCCCTAAGGCTGAATGGTTAGGATTGAACCTTCTAAAACATGTCCTAATCTAGCTCCAGGTAAATAATTCATCTTTTTTAGCATATTTACCACCTTAGGATTATCCCCTTCCTTATAAAATATCCTGGTAATATGGAAACCATTAAAAGGTTGGTTGGCTATCTCAATCATTGAAACTTAATTCTCCCTTGCAGCCTTTATCATTACTATCTCACCATCATAGGGAATTTTGATCATCTGATGCAATGTCAATATAACTCCTCTAAGCTTATAGAACCACGGTCTTTCTAAAAGCAAAGAGAAATTCATAAAAATATTGAGCACTGCAAAGTCTACATCATCTATAATCACCCATGTTTGACCTTAACCTTAAAAGTCGCATATGCCTATCTTTTTGTATTATCGTAGGCCATGATAGTAAACTTAGACTAAGAGATCATTAAATCTTCAATCCCATATATAGCTATGGCTTTGAGCAAACACATATTGATTGATGATCTATCATCAATCATTACACATGCCATATGCTTGCCATTGACTTTTGCTTTTATGTATAAAGGATAATTGTGGTGGTGCCCTTCAAGTGGTAAGTCTTTATCAGAGAAGCTGACCATTGTTTTCTCCTTACCTTTCACCATTGCCACTAGCTCAGATGGTGATATGGTTATTGAAACTATTGCTGCACATAAGGCTTCAACCACTTTCTATCAATAAGAAGAGGATTGACATAACATATCCTAAATCAAAATTTGTGTAGGAGTCTTCTTTAATTGCTTCATCATAGCATCCTTTTCCTTTTCCAAAATTGGGGGAATTGGCTCCCTCTTTACTTTAGGTACTACCCGATCACTTCAGGTTACTACTTTGGTCTTTCTTTCTTCACCTAACTTTTACTCTGAATTTGAATCTACCCATAAATCTTGAACTTATTCCTCTAGCTTGGTTTCACTATCTATAGCCCATATATCTATCACACACACTAAATCTTGACTTACTTTTGCCATTCTCTTCACTTCAAGGTAGTCATCAACCGTTACACATGCCATGTGCTTGCCATTGACTTTTGCTTTTATGTATAAAGGATAGTTGTGGTAGTGCCCTTTAGGTGGTAAGTCTGTATTAGTGAAGCTGACCATTGTTTTCTCCTTACCTTTCACCATTGCCACTAGCTCAGATGGTGATATGGTTGTTGAAACTATTGCTGCACATAAGGTTTGAATCACCTTTTATCAATAAGAAGAGGATTGATATAACATATCCTAAATCAAAATTTGTGTAGGAGTCTTCTTTAGTTGCTTCATCATAATATCCTTTTCCTTTTCCATAATTAGGGGAATTGGCTCCCTCTCTACTTTAGGTACTACCCGATCACTTTAGGTTACTGTTTTGATCTCTCCTTATTTACCTAACTTTTACTCTAAATTTGAATCTACCCATAAATCCTAAACCTATTCCTTTAGTTTGGTTTCACTGTCTATGGCCCATATATCTATCACACACACTAAACCCTAACTTACTTTTGCCATTCTCTTCACTGCCAAGTAGTCATTCCCGTATAAGTCCCAAAGCACATACCATTCCAACAAGCCTAAATTAAACATATTAATGGGTAGAGGAACCTAGCACCCTAACCTTTCTATCTCTGCTCTGGATCAAGGATTTGTCTTAAATTGATTAAGTGTTGAATCTTGTCCCTTAAAATATAACAGTTATCTGTGTCATGGCCTGTATGCTGGTGATACTAATAGCACAAGTTTAATCTATGACAGGGCTAGCCTTCATTTGTAGAAGGTCTAAAACGAAGGGGTTAAAGCTTTCCTTCTTTTTGGAACTATTTTAGACACCAAGATAGTGGTTTGCCCAAGTTCGAGTAGTGCCTAACTACAGTAGATACTTCAGCAGTTTGACCAAAATTAGTTCCACTAAAACCTATTCCACTCACATTCCTAGTACTCGAATTCCTTCGATTGCTAAACCCTCCTGAGCACTTTTTCTGCTAATTGTGCTCTTTTTCTAGGTCTATAGCTATATCTTTTAGTGATTCCCAATCTTTCAGCCTTTTAGCTTTTAAGCCATCTTTCAAGTACAAGTTAACATTCTTGATAAACATGTGGATCTAGTTTGATGTCTTTAGCATGCTCCTTATCTCTAGAACTTTAGACCTCTATCTTGATAAGTACTCTATGAAGGTCTTATTGGATTTTTGTCTAAGCAACTCGAGGTCTTTCGTGGTAACCTCCATGTGAGTGCTGCAGTCGTATTGGATAATGAAAGCTTCCGTGATCTTTCCCCAATCCTCTTTCACTTTCTTTTCTAGACTGTGATACCAATCAATGGCTCTCCCTTGCAGTGTCAAGATGAAATAAGTCACCTTCTATTTCGTGTTAAGCTCAATACCCCTTATAATTATGGCATATTGTTTAATATGGGCTCTCAAATTAGTGGTCCCATCAAACTTAAGTAATTCAGGCATCTTGAATTTAGAGGTTAAGATCTCTTTAGATTCTAGGGTAAGCTATTCAGGGTCTATTCCTTTACCCATAAAGATGAGTCTAGCCATTGCCTCAATTTTCTCTTCTAGCTTCTTCATGGCAGCATCCTCAAACTTTCGAGGTGTAATTAGATCTTCACAAAAGTTGTACTCTAGATTAAAGTATTTAACCTTTTTATCCTTTCCCTCAAACACATGTAATCTGTTTCCCAATGCCAATTCCCTTAGAGGTAGCAGTGCTCTTTCCAGCAGGTGTGGCTATTATGTTTTTAGCATGTGGCGGTGAACCAGTAGTAAGAACAACCTCAGTAATTGCCCTTAAAATCATGTCTATCATTCTTTTCTCGAACTCCTTAAGCTTTTGGTCTATTCTAGCTTCAAAGTTCGAAGTAGAAGAACTACTTTCTTCTTGCCCTACCATGTCTATCAAATCATGAGAGGTAAAGGTGAGCCTTTGTCTAGTTATTCTTTCATCTATCCTCATACCTAAGCCTCTCGAAGATCTATGATGGCTGCAAGACAAAGGGTTAGAGATGATGGAATGAGAATGTATGTGAATGCATGAAATACTAATGAATGCTAATGTGTATAACAATAATCACAAGTAAGAGCCTTCCAACCTTATCACTTCCTACACATGAGGTCTCATGCTTTTTCCTAGGTGGGCTTACCTATGGGACATCAGGGGTTTTGGCAGGTTTGAATAACAAATGACTGGTAGATGAGCATTATTTCTCTTATACAAAAGAGCACACGTAAGATATTTGGCCCACATATGTTGTATATATTCAATCAAGTAAAAATGTAGGGTCTAGCCCATTCCAATTAGAAAAGGCCTAATGGGTTCGATAGTATTTTGAGATGATTAAGTCATATTTCATGTATGTTAGCCCACATAGCATACAATGCATCATTATCTAGGGTACCTAGGGAAAGTTGCTATTTTTCATTACATGGGCTCATGGTTTGGTTGTGCCAATTATGGTTATCCAAGCATGGTCCCTCCACAATGGGTTTATCTTGTCATAAGCATACAACTGATTGGTTCACCATTTCATATACCTTATAGGTATAAGGCTTGGATTTGATGCGACCTCTAACAATCTTCCAATTTGAGTGAAATTGGGTTTATGCTTTGAAATGACATCAAGGTATAAAAAGGATGCCTAACTTATTCTAAGGCTCTAGCATGTGATGCAATTTTGAAAAAGAATAATGTCATAAATTCAAAATATGAAGTTTTATATTAATTTGAGGTACTTTCAGAGCATGGTCTCATGGTGTCCCTAGAAGAGTTACCACTGTTCACATCCCTTTTATTTTCCTTAGGCCAGTCAAATTGGAACAGCTAAAGACTCGATCTAAGCCTCACTCTTTAAGTCTCAAAAGATAAGAAGGAAACTAGAGGAATCTTGGGTTCCTCCTATTTGAATAGCCTTGGAGGAGCGAGTTAGGCACTATAAGGTAAGAGTCGCCATTCGACCGAAGTCAGAAAATACCTTGTAAGGCCAAAACAAGAGCAGTTCAGAACCCTACTCTTATTTATACACTAAATTAATACAGAAATTTGATTTGAATTTATAACATTATTTTTTTTCTCAAGCGGCATTTTACAATTAAAATAAATCATGTATTCACATATGAAAAATAAGAAATATATACAAAAGATAAATAAATTGCTTGAAGTTGAAATATCATACATCAAATCAAGCAATTGATTGTCTTGAGAACTTTGGTCCTTATATGTCAATCTACAAAATGGATCTTATTATAGTGACTTTTCTTAAAATCGGATGATTAGTTGGTTCGAGAACTTTGGTTCTCGCATGTCGATTTTAGAAAGTGAATTTTATCATTGTAGCTTTTATTAAAAAATCAGAATCTATTTTATTAACAAAGCTCTAATTAATTAGGTATAAAATGTTTTTAATTATCTTTTCGACATGCAAAAATCATTTTCTATCTAATGCGACGTTCATGGAATATTTCGGGATTGAAATTGAAAATATCATACATAAAATTAGGTGATTGATTAGCTTGAGAACTTTGGTTGTCACATGTCAATTTTAGAAAATATTTTTTATTATTGTGATTTTTATTAAGAAAAATCAAAACCCATTTTATTAGCAAAATACCAATTAATTAAATAAAAATATTTCGGTTATTTTTCCAACATACAAAAAACTATTTTCTATTTATTATAGCATTTACAAAATAAACAGGAAAATAATTCGATAATAAAAAAATATATTACATGGCAATTACCTAAAATACACTCTAACCGAATAAAAATAAAAATAAAAATTACATTTTGTGATGCCTTAAAATACAATCTAACTAAAAAGGAAGTAAATAAAGGTAATTAGCAAGAAAACACACAAAGCACAAAATAAAATAGATAACAGAAAATAAAGGGGTTGTTAAGAGGTTAATTCATTAGGATTTAAGGAGACTATAGAAAAAAAACAATCAGATCCCAATAAATCAAACAACTCACATCACAACAATAAAAATAATAGATTAGTATGTGAAGCAAAAATAGATAGATAGATTGAAATAAAATAAAAATGAGCAATCACACATATAAAAAATATTGCACAAATAAATTATCACATCTAATTGATAGATGGAAAAAGTAGAAAGAAAAATGAAAATAGTAAAAAAAAAGGGTCAATTGACACACCGAGTATATTTGCCTTCAGAAAAGATCTCGACGGGACTGAAAAATCATGCTTGAATCTTTAGAGATCTTAGAAAAATGGTGTTTTAAGAGTGTATTTTTGCTTTTTTGGTGTTTTTTCTCTCTCTAAAAATTTTCTCTCCTTAAAATTACCAACCTCTCTTTGGAAAAATGAATTTGGTTTTTATACATGCTTCCCGATGCAAAAAATGACCTTTTTGGTGAAAATGGCTATTTTGGCCTGAGAATAGCTGTTTCT
>CANXYI011233690.1:0-12019 GCA_948208565.1 Hura crepitans | reverse complement strand
CTCTATGAAAATGATCTGGTGACCCACATAAAAAGCACACACCTGACTTTAGCTTCCAACATTTTCCTTAGTGTCTCTTGTGGCAAGTTTGACAATAAGGTATCCAGCTACTCTTTGGCAACTAGAGATTACTATCCAGCCTTGCCATTATTACCTTGCACTGTCTTCTAAGACTGCCGCTGTGTCTATGTCTACTGTGGTGCCCTAGACTAACTCCTTTTAAACTTCTTATCTGACCTTTAAGCTACACTAGATGCTCTCTAGCCAAAGGACCACTTCTTCTAATAAAACTCTCTCTTCTCCTTTTGTACTTTTTCAATGGATCTGGAAATAGATATTAGCTCAGAGAAGTCTTTGATCTTCATAGGAACTACTTATGACTTGATGTCCACATGTAATCCCTTCTCAAATCTCTTGTACTTATCAACTTCTGTGGAAATGGTGTCCTTAGCATACTAGCTCAACATAGCAAAGTCCTTTTCATACTCTTTAATGGACTTCTACTCTTGCTTAAGATCTATGAACTACTATCTTCTATTGTCAAGATAATCTTTTATGATATACTTCTTGTGGAACTCTAATAAGAAAATGTCATAAGTCTGCCCTTCCTCTAGCTTATGCTCAATTAGATCTTCCCGCCACTTAGATGCCTCTTCTTGGAGCAAAGATGTGTCATAGATCACCTTCTCTTCTGGGGTGCATCTCATCTGCTTCATAATCTTTTCAATACAATCCAACCAGCACTCTACTTTTCTAAGCTTTACAATACCCTCTCCCTTGAAATCCTTGGCCCTCATCTTTCTAACTCTCTCATGGTAAGTTTTTTAGAGAGTTAAGGGAACCTCTAGCTACTGTAATGGTGGTGGAGCAATAATTGTAGCTTGTCTCAAGAGTTATAGCATCTCTTGTAGAAAAATTGGTGATACTTGAGCTGTAGAAGATACTTGCCTCACTGCACTACCAAATATAGATACAACCCTATCATACTCTTATCCCATAAACATGAAGCCTAACTCTCGACTTTTTCATTGCGGTGCAATGTGTGATCACTCATCTTATCTATAGGTAAGTGAATAATTCATAAGCCTTGATATCATCAATTTTACGATGTGTAAACTTAGCCTAAAACACTCATTTGTTGCCTAAGAACACCTAAACTAGAGCTCTGATACCACTAAATGTGACACCTCTTACTCGATTCAATTGCCAGACCCAAATAAGGAATGTGGACATAAACGCGTTACTAAACTCATAACATGATATCCATTTTAAAAATATAATTAAATTATTCTTAACAAAATTTTTATTTCATGAAAATATGGTTTACAAAATGTTTTTCAAAAACTAGTTACATTCCACATTTGGAAATCCTCATGCTGAAAATCCGATAGCATAATAGCTATACCGGGGCATTATCCCAAATGTGAATAGTAACTTACAATATAAAAAGCACTTCTATAAAATTTTCTCATCATTCATATCTCTTTTAATCCTTTTGATGACCCAAAATCAATCAATAGCATAGCATCATAAGTCATGCATTAGTTATAACAACATGCAGTCAACACAGTTCAAAATTAACCTTTAGATAGGTAACAAACTTTTAAAAACCAAAAATTTACCTTTAGCCCACATTCCCAAAAAATTACATCATATGAGCACTTTCTATCTACACATCATGAAATTCATATATACATGTATAAAATATACCAAAAGAATTTTCCTTTTCTTGATAACTTGATGATCCAAGACTTTCTACTCAAATTATCACCTTACTTATGCATCACAAAAACAAATGATGCACTAAGCAATAGCTTAGTTATAATGCCCATAAGTTAAAGCTGTGTGAACCGTACCTTCGAGGCTTAAAAAGTGTGTCCAAAGTGGCAGGTCAACTTCATGATGCCCGAGGTAGGGTGTATTAGTCATGAAGCTTTGAGGGGCTTGAAAATGATGAAAATGGCTTAATTTAAAGATTTAGTAGGACCAATAAATTATTTTAGGCTATAATCTAGTAGACCATAGGCTTAAATGGATTCAAGCCCAAAATAACCCGAGAAGTGCCCACGCAAACCTAAAAATACCATACCTTAAAGGTTAAAAATTCCCTTGAGTCCGTTAGGGAAGGAATTTCTAAATTCTGATGTCATTTGCAACTTTTCCTTAATGTTAAGTTTTACATGAAAATCGAGGTAGTTGGTTAACTGTCCTATCTAAGGAATTTGGTTATGAAATTTTAGAAGCCCCTAAATAGGACTAATCAAGGATTTTTAAAACAAATGCAATGATTTTTAGAGGTCTTAGTGATTTTCAAAAGTTCCCCAAAGTTTCCATCAAAATCAAGCAAGTTTGGGACGTTTGGATAGCATGTGGCCCCACTAATGCCACTTTAGCCATTATAAAAGCCCCATGTTGCCACCTAGATAGCCACTTGGCATTGCACCCCACCACCCACCCATTTTCCTTCTTTTCTTCTTCTTTTGTTCCTGACTCCATTTTCTCATTCAATCCACCATTTTCATGGCTTCTCAAGGCTAAAAAAAATCCTCTGATTGCCACTAAAAGTCCTTTTGATGTGTTTTAAATTAATTTTTTAAGGGATTTAATGCCATAGAAGTCCATACATCTAAGTGTATAAAAGGATGCTTGGAAACCAACTCTTTGTGTGTAAGTGTTTCCTCCCTTTTTAATTTATTTCCTAGAGGATTTTACCATTCTAAGAATACCTATAATCTTAAATTTTCATTTGGTGACTTACAGGATTCTCTATGAATTTTTAAAGAGAAGGTAGTGTGTATGGACAGTGAAGCAAAGTGAGGTGCAACTAAGTCCTTTACAAGCTTAAGGTGTGGGAGAAATCTTCCTTGTTGAAGAGGTATGTGAATTTAAAGCGTTGGAAGCATGTAACTTAGAATTGATATGTAAAAGGTGTAGAAACCTTGTATGGAAGTTAAGGAACTTATGGTTAAAGTGTATGTAATTGCGAATGTGTGTGGTGAAAAATGGAAGTGTTGGCATTATGTGAAACTTAGCCAAGAGGTGTCTTTATGGGGTAGGCTAGGAGTATGGAAAGTTCACATGGTATATGGCGAGTTGAAATGGTATATCCTATGGAAATTGGCTTATTAGTGATGGCATTTTAGGTGTAAGTGATAAATTTGATGAACAAGGCTTGTGTGTGTGTAAACATTATGATATTTTTACTGAGGATGAGAGTGGTTAGTGGAGTTGCCACTTGGCCTCTACGTTAAGACCTCTGATCTTTATACTAAAAAGGTTCAGAATTTCAAATCTTATTTATGCCCTTATAATATATCATCCATGTATATTGTAATATTTATCAGTCCCTTATCAATCAAGTATTCATTTTTAATTCAACCATATCACTTTTTCATACAATGGAAATAAATTACGATATTTAAAAAATCAAACAAACATATTGTACATCCAAAAAGTGGGTCATTAATTAATTATTATTTGACCTAACAACTACAAGTAATTCCATAGGAATTGGCAATAATTGCCCAACTCCCATCTCTAGGAGATTAGTTTTTATTAAAGTACATTTTTCATGCGACTTTTGATTAAGGAAAACTCAAAACCATTTTATTAGAAAATGCCAATTGATTATGTAGAAAACCATTTTGATGTGAAATTAAGGTTTAGCATGTAAAATAAGTTATTAACTATCTATTACAAACCCAAAATAAGCTAAAATACACAATAAGTACATGACCAAAAAGAATAGAATAGATCACTAAAATGGTCCCGCTTTTACATCACTTAGTCCTCACAGACACTTTGAAGGTCTAATATTAGTCCGTGTGGACTTTCTCTAGGAATAGGTCATATCCATCCCAACTCTTAGTCTAATAAGCAAACTCAATCAATAACTCAAAAGACAACAAAGTCAAATGATGTTAAATCAAAGTCATATGAATATTAACATATAATAAATAGAATATGAATATATTTAAGACATATGGATCAAGAACAATTGATTATATAAATAAAGCATATTTTAAAGGACTATCATACAATTCATCATCTATAGGTCCGTCCGAACTATGACCCTCATAAAAGGGAGTCCATGTGGACTATTTATCAATCCCTTGCACATATATACATACTTTCACACATAACATTAACATACAAATAGAATAACTCGCAATCACTAATTAGCCCATAACAAGATATTTAAAACATAGAACTATGCTCCCTAGGTATAAGTCCGTGCAGACCAACTTGTCATACTTACATGAGGAAAATAAGGTCGTGCAGGCTAACTTATCATCCTTGTGCCTAAAGGATTTAGGTCTATGCAAACTTAGATGTGCTTACAATAAGATTCATTTAATGCTTACTAACACAACATAACATACTTAATATAACTGTAGGAATTAATTCTACATTACACCTATCATTATAAGGGCCTATTCATCATAAACTAAAGTGGGGATATAAAGTATCACCTCACTTATATTTCAATTTTAGAGATCATAGGCTTGTAAAAGAGCAATAAACACACAATGGACCTCAGACATTACTTGAATAAGAATTCTCTTCAAGTAATAGCACAAAGATCTCAAGGCTTTAAGAGAGGATGATTCAAATTGTCTTGGGATAAAGCTCTCACAGTTTTCTTGATGCTCTCTACTTTTTGCATGTGATCAGCAAGATAACAATTTTTAGCCTCTTCTTCTCTTTGGTTAAAGAGAAGCATTTATACTTAGGTCTTTTTAGGTTTTCTTCTTTTCATCCAAAAAAGAGTCCCAATCCTAATAAGATTTTGGCTCCTAGACTGAATAGGAAGGATTCTACCTCTGGGAAGGCTTTTTCTATCGGTAGGTCCGTGTGGACTTATTCACACTAGTATGTGCGAACTAAGCTTTGATATGCTGGTCTATGAGATTTGTGGGCTGGGTTTTGGATGGTTTATGAAGTTAGTCCATATGGATATTACTTAACAGGTCCATGAGCTTTGTGGGCTAAATTTTAGATGGGTTTATGAAGTTAGTCCATGCAAACATTATGTAATGGGTTCGTGCGGACCTATCTCCTGAAGGCTTTGTGTTATGCTTAAGAGTCTATCTCTATTTATCATCATAGGTCAAGGGTGGGGTGTTTATAGTTGCCCCCACTTTGTTGTGTGTTGTGTATCAATAGTACATATCAAAGTATTTGAGTTAGGGATACTTACCTGATGGCTTTTTTTAGTCAGACCATCATTGAGTAGGGTTTGATATAAATTTTGGATTAGCTTATGAGGCTAAAACTGAAATAGTGAATTGACTTGTGAGGCTAAACCCAAAATAGTGGATTGGCTTATGATGTTGAACCTGAAATAGTAGATTCGCTTGTAAGGCTAAACTCGGAACAGTGGATTGGCTTATGAGGCTGAACCCAAAACAGTAGATTGAACTCAGGGTTTAATCCAAAGATAGTGCATTAAACTTGGGGTTAATCTAGAGATAATGGGTTGAACTCTGAGTTGATCCTACAAAAATAAAATTTCAATCAGGTTGTGAAAAGTTGTTATGATATAAGTTTGGCCTTTGAGAGGTACTCTGTTTTTCTTTCTTTTTTTTCAAGAATTTTATGGTCATATGTCCATATGGACATAGTTGACCATGGTCCATATGGATGAAGTTGAAGGAGATCTATGCAGACAAAATGGAGAGTGACTTGTGCAGATGAGGTGGAAGAGAGTCCATGTGAACTTTTCTTAGATGTTATCCATGCGGACTTACAATGTGAAAGTCTATGCGAACATAACATGATAGAGTTATAACCATTCATTTTCCCCCTTATTTCTCATTTGCAACCTTTTTAATTTCTCTCCTCTATTGCTTTTCTCTCAAGCAGACACCTTTTTTTATGTCTTCTCATGCTTCTAATGCCTCTCACTCGTCCTCCTCTAGTGACAGTGAAGGGACTTTGACAGTCCTCCTTATTTTAATGAGCATAAAGACTTACTCCTCTCCTCTTCTGTCGAATGATGTCTTCATGCTAACTCCAATCAGTTTTGCGCCATCTGTTACCATCAACTGCCCCTAAAATATGACTCCGTTGAATGGAGTTGCATTTGGTGACTCAATCCCATGCCTGCTCAAAGGTCTACCCTCAGGTGTGTTTTCTTTCCCTTACATGTCTCATTATTGTTTTGATCAGATTTTCTTTCATTTTTGCATCGTGAAAACTTTTATGGTTCGATAGGTCTGTGCGGACCTAGTTTGCTAGGGCACAGTTGGTCCATGCGGACCTTATCTTCTTGTTGTTCTTTCCAGTATATTTAAAATGTGTTGTGTGACTATTCTTCATGTGCTGATTTAAGAAGTTCATGCAGACTTGTGGATAATCGTTGTACGTCTATACAGACCTATGCCTATTTATGACTGTAGTCTATGTGGACATATATTTGCTTATGAATGTGGTCTATGCAAACATTTATGTGCTTTTAAGTGTGACTTATGTGAATGCTTTCTTGCCTGTGAATGTGGTCCGTGCAGATGGTTGCCTGCCTATTGCATGCTTATGAATATGGTCTGTGCAAACGCTTGCCTACTTATTTTTTCCTAATCTGTGCGGACCTATTTTCAAAATGTTAGTCCATGTGAACTTTATTGATTTTTGTTTCTTTTTCCTTTGCAGACATGTCTTAAGTGTGGAGGCACTCTTTTTAGACCCCCAGCAGTGGTACTCTACCACACCAATGTCAATGAAGAATAGGGTATGAGCTACTGGCTTCTAGACATTTTTAGACCATCTTGTTGGCCAAGACTTCTATCGTGACTTGCAAGCTCTAAAGGCCTTACTAGACAGGTGGATGGACACCATACATACCTTCTATTTTCCCTTTAGAGAGATAATGATAACTCCTTTTGACTAGGCCTTTATCACTAAGGCACCTTGCATAGGACGTGCGATCACTTTTGATGCTTGCTATCACTACCCTTTGCTGAGGCTACAAGAAGTGAGAGAGCTACTAGGTTTCATTCCCTAGGATAGAGCTAGAAGCATTCAATGCACTGACTTATAGGAGAAGTGGGGGGATGAAGCCCCTTCGAGCCAGCTGGAGATTGATCAATATACCCACTACTTCATCCTCTACCTGATGGGCACCACAATCTTTGCCAATGCAAATGGCACAGTGAGCTGGAGATTTCTCCCTATTTTAGAGGAAGTTGATAAGATTAGTAGCTGGAACCGGTGTTGCTCCTCCCTTAAGTGGATGTTCAGGAGTTTATACATGGCTATTCGAAGTAGGAAGAGCTATCAATTTGTCTAGGGCATCGTGTTGAGCGTGCTTGTAAATGACTCACTCTTATTAGTTTATGCATCTTCAAAGCCTCTTTGTGATTTTATTGTGTTTTGTTATTTTAGGTGTAGGCTTATAAGCTTCACTTATTAGCTCATCCTTGTGAATTAGATGTGCCTCACCACTACCCAGTGATGGATAGATGGGTTCGACCATCTTTAAGCTTGTGGAATGCGGCTTCCGTAATGTAGCACCATTATTACCTTAGCTCCAAGGTCTAGACCGATGTAAGTATCTACTGCATATTAAAATAAAGTTCTTTGTTAGCCGTTTATCCACATGTAACTAGTGCTTACCTATGTAGGTTGACTTAGCTTGGTGGATCTTTCCTATCAAGGAACTACCAACTCCCTTGCATTTTATCAGAGAATTATCTTCTCACTAGCTCCTAATAACCACTCTAGAGGCCTACTCCTAGTTCTTAGGAGAGAGGGTTATGAACTAGCACATGGGGCTCGATGCTCACCTCATTCCTCAAAATCCTCCTAACTCAATACTATTTAGGAGGTGCATAAATAACTTGACATACATATAGAGCATAACGGTGGGGATTCCTAAAGCCACACTAGTAGAGGATGGTGTGAAGGGCTACACTTCTTAGGCCTCTACTCACTTGCTTTCTTAGGTCCCTTATATGTTAGGACCTCCTCCATCTCAAGTGAGTTTCTTAACTTTTGATTCATTTTGAAGATATTTCCTGACTTTATGTGTCATATTATAGCCTATTACTATTCCTGGGGCTAGCCCATCTTTATCAAAGAAACGATCAAGTACTGCCCTTAGTTCTCCTAGCTCTTAGTTCTCACCTCCCCTAGCACAAAGTGGAGTTCTAGGTCTATCCACTGGTGATACCTCTTTGCCTAGTTAAGTCATTGGTATCTTGGTGGATATCCCTGAGCTGAGTCACATACGTTAAGACATTGATAGGGAGCTATCTTCTACCAGACTTCGTATAGAGGAGAGCTGGCCAGTTCCCTTTGAGCCTAAAAACACCACTTTGGTAAGGTCATTAGGCTAGCCACTCACATTATTTTGGTCCTTAAGTGTCACTTATGGTTTATGCTTCACTCTTCTAGTCAAGTGAAGAGAGCTCTAGTGGAGAAGACTACTCAGGTGGTGGAAGCACTTTGGAGAGCCATGATTGATGAGACCCGAGTACTTACTGTGAGTAGTTTTCCCTGTCATGGTTAATTTTATGCAATTTTGCATGTCATGCAGTGTGTTATGCATTGATCCTCCACTCTTTTTGCAAAATGAGATATCAAGGTGGGTTGCTACCCTGCGTAAGGCCCAAAGGAAGGTAAGTGCCTTCAAGGTAGCTAAGAAGCTTGTGATTTCCTTTAATGATGAAGACATAGAGGAAAAAGATGATATCGGGGAGAAAGATAGGAGGTATTCCCCCTCTTTTTTTTTTTAGAATGTTGGGGAATAGGATATAAGGCATCCCCTCTCTCTTTTGTTGAAATGGAAATTGTTGTACCTTCCTATTTCAAAACTTTTAAACATATATCCATTTACATATAGTTTTTTTAGTTTTATTTTGAAGAACATTTGCACTCTAGGTATATTTATTTAAGGATATTTTATTCACCTTTGCAAACTGTATGAACTTAAGGTGATTTAGCCTGGACAGACTCAAAATAGCTTTAGTCTAAGTGGACTTAGGATGACTTAGTCTGTGCAGACATTGCCCATGTTGGGTTATGGACCTTCAATAATGATAGTGCATATATACTTTTCTTAGTCTGCACAGACTATAATGCTATTTTAAAGTCTGCGTAGACCTCCTCACGTGTTTTGAATTCCTATTCCTAATTGGAAGAGGAATGGTAGGGGATTTTGACTTATAAATACCCCAATTCTTACCTTGTCATGTTATGCTTTCATTATGTCCTCTTTCAATCAGGACTTGTCTAAGATTTTGGAACCAAAGGCATCTTGGACTTCTTCGATTCTTGCCATTTTTCTTCCCTTAAATTTTTAAGGAAAGTTCGTATTGATCGTAATTTTTTAAATGCAACGGTATAACATTGGGACCCTATCTTTCACATTTTTGCCTTTAACCATTAAGAGATTACCCCAACTTTGGAGGAATTTGCTACTATCTTGGACTACCAAATTACTCTAAATACCCCTTTAGCCCTGCCTTCTTTTGAGGGTCATTACCCTACGGACATTGTCTTTACTTTGGGCTTTTCTCTTGTTGTGGCTCAAAGGATAGTGCCTAGTGTAGGTCTAATTTCTTTGCAAGCACTTTTAGACCAGGCCTATAAGTTTCCCATTAGCTTGGTGGAATGGGTGAAATGTATTCTATTGTGCATTCTCAAGCGTTGGCTCGTGGTTACTTCCAAAGATGAAGCTTATGATTTTAAGACACTTTATCTTCTAACTAAAATATGTTATAGCTATAACCCTTTAGGCATTTTTCTAGTTGAAACTATCCGAGTTTTGGATGCTCTGAAGAAAGGATATATTGACTTTGTGATTGGGAGTCCACTCCTCTTATAAGTATGTGTAAAGGGCTTATCATGGGTTTTCATCTTATTTTCTTATGACCCTAATTTTTGCCTAGTACGACTATAATGGTTTCACACTAGCGAGTCTACCCAATTTTTGCTTAGGTGGTCCTTTACGATTTTTCCAACCTAATGGCTTCTTTTTTTATTTTAATAGGTTCAGTTATATAAGATGTTAAGGTTGCTTATTCCTCCACCTGAAAGACTTTAGGTAAAGTATGCTTCACACCACCATTGCGAGAGGAAGCTCATAATAAAGTGTGTTTCACATTACCAGTGGGCCCTATGGCTTGATACTACTATCGCGATGCGATGGAGATATCCTTAGTGGAAAATCAACCATTTTCCTCTCTCCTGTCATGCCAGATGTGTTCCCTTGATAAGGTTGAGGCATGCTACCTTTTTTATCCCTTTATGCATCCTAAGGCAATTTGGTCTAGTGTAGAGGGTACCTTCTAAGCCTTTGGGATTTTGTGGTGGTCTTTTGGTGTGTCACTTCCTTTGCTCCTACCCTAACTTATGGCAACAACATGTCATCCTAAGGGCTATTCCTGATTATACAACTGATGCTATTAATACTGATGAATATTACAACAAATGGATCTTGAGTGAAGCTAAAGACAATAGAACTTTAGTGTTGAAAATGAAGAATAAAGATAATATTCCTAATTTTGAAAAGAGACAATGTATGTAGAATTTGATTACTTGTATGAACTCTTCCTTAATGGGAATTTACATGTCAATAATAATGACTAAAGCATTCTTGTCATTAAATGCATTTAAAACTAAGCCCATTAATCTTGGTGAATGTATTAATTTCCATTAATAATATTGTTCTTACCAATCAACCTTGAAAAAGGTTTTCTTGATTAGACATTCTCTCTCAGATCTTTTAATTTTGCATGAAGTGCCTTCATAGGTTTTCACCTCATCAGGGTGTCCTAATTTTTGCCTAAACTGCCCTATTTGGGTTTTCAGCTTAGAGGACCTTTTTTTCTAATAAAAATACTTCTTTAATTTATCTATGTTGATGGGCTCTGAGAATTCATTGCCCTTTAGATCCGAGATCTTGATGCCCCCATGCTTGAGTACTTTCTTGACCAAATATGGACCTTCCCAATTGGGTTTGAACTTTCCCCTAGGGTCTGATAATAAAGGTCTGATTTATTTGAGTACCAATTCACCTTCTCATATAGTTTTAGGCTTGACTTTCTTATTGTAAGCTCTCGCAATTCTCTTTTGATACAATTGCATATGATAGAGAGCTTTAAGTCATCTTTCATCAATCAATGCCAACTGCTCATATCTGCTTCAGGTATGTTTGCTTCTAACACCACCCTTAAAGAAGGTATTTCAACCTTAATTAGTAGTACTACTTCCATGCCATATACTAGTGAATAAGGTGTAGCCTTGGTAGATGTCCTAATAGTTATCCTGTATCCCCACAGTGCAAATGGTAACATATCTGCCTAATCTTTGTAGGTAATAGTCATCTTTTATAGAATTTTCTTAATATTTTTATTGGCTGCCTCTACTGCATCATTAGCCTAAGGTCGATATGGAGAAGACTTATGATGTAGGATCTTGTACTTCTGCAAAAGTTGCCTAGTCTCTCCTTGAAATTGTACCCCATTGTCTGAGATGACCTGTTATGGCAATCCATATCGGTAGATTATATTTCTTTCAATAAATTTTCCCATTTGTCTTGCCCCCAATTTATTAAAAGACTCTACTTCAACCTATTTCATGAAGTAATTCACTGCTACCACTATAAACTTATGCCCTCTCGTAGCTGATAGCCTTATTTCCCAATTATGTCGATTCCCTATGTTGAAAATGGCCAAAGAGATGACAAAATGGTCAAGTCATTAGGTGGTGGATGGCTTAAGTTCCCATATATCTAGCACTTGTGACACTTTTTCACAAAATCACAATAGTTTGATTCCATGGTTAGCCAGTAATATCCTAATCTCATGATCTTCTTGGCTAGATTCCTCCCATTCATGTGAGGACCACAGATCCCATCATCCGCCTCCTCGAGTAATCTTTGGGCTTTTGATTTGTTTATACACTTGAGTTAAATCCCATCCACCTACCTTAAATATAACATACCTTGGAACGAGATAAACTGAATGGATAATTTTTGGAGAGCCTTCTTGTCTTTCTCGATTGTGTTCTTTGGTTA
>CANXYI011233343.1:0-11447 GCA_948208565.1 Hura crepitans | reverse complement strand
TTAAATTAATAACATTGATTAATTAATATTATTACATTATTAAAATATTTAATTTATTAGTATTACTAACAATTAAATAATATTACTTTATTAATAATAATTAAATTATATTAATTTATGATTATATTTAACTTATAACATATAAAATAATTTTGATTTTCATCGTGGGCCTATTATAAATATCAATTTAGCGAA
Organism: Hura crepitans; assembly: GCA_948208565.1. Classification (NCBI taxonomy): domain Eukaryota; kingdom Viridiplantae; phylum Streptophyta; class Magnoliopsida; order Malpighiales; family Euphorbiaceae; genus Hura; species Hura crepitans. Next base: position 11,252 of record CANXYI011233343.1, on the reverse strand, counting down.
TGTAGCGAAGTCTCTATTTTGCATCGACAAAAAAGATTTGAGGAAATTACATAATTTGCACCCTTTCTGATTAGCTTTTCAAAAATCTATTAATAAGATTTTAACTATCAATTAAACTCTTTTTTAAATTTATATTTTCAAATATGCACCAACCCTTATTTTACTATTTTTCTTTCCTCATTTGATCATCAATTACACCTATTTTTATGTGGTTGTTCTGTTTTTTCTTGAATAGGATTCTGTTTTAGGTATAAAAGTTGGAGTTGCAGCAGGCTTACCTATTATTGGCTTAGCTACTGGAAATCCTGAACATGCATTAAAGGAGGAAAAGCCTACCTTGGTATAAGGGATTATACTTATCCAAAATTGTGGGTAGCTCTACAATACCTTAACTGAAAAATAAGATGTAGCAATACTTACTTCCTAAATAATTTTTAAGCAAGTCAATTTAGGGTTCAACAATACTTGCTTCTTTAACCTTAAGTTTGAATATTTAAGAGGAAAAGCTATGACTTATGCATTTCAAATGAAAGAGAGAATAAATTAGCAAATTGGTTAAATAGTAATTTCAGTTCTTTAAATTACTTTCACCATAATTATTTGTTCACACATAAGTCTAAACTAGTAAAGACTGAAACAAACTGCCAACTCTTGGCCATGCCCACCCTTATCTTAATTCACATATAATGAATGTTGAATGGCAGAGGCTAATCACATAACAACATAATCAAGGAAAAAGCTAACAAAAATGATATCAACTTAACAACATAATCCTATAAAAGCTAAAAAAATTTGAATTCATAGAATAAGGTCAAGTTTTTCTTGTAACTTTTATCTAAATGACAATATTCTTAGATTAGAACATGTAAATCAACATATTTCTACTTGAGCACCAACAACTCTACTAGCACTGACATCACTTCCCTTTGATTTAGTATCATCTAAACGATGCTAATAAACATATGATAGAAAGCCTTAGATTGCCATCCCTTAGATTGCCATCCCTATGGCTATAACCTTCACGCCATCCATCTTGTCATGAAAAAATATTACAACAAAGACAGGAATAACATGTAAGGCTAGGGTGCTAATGACAGAATAGAGAAGATACCTCAAATATCAAACCCAACAAACCCATAGAAGATATTTGCCATGCTATAGTAGTCTAAATTAGAGTCATCGTATAAGTTATTCTTCCCTCTTCATATTCTTCCATTTTACTTCCCACACTTTTCTATTCTCCACTAGCGAAAAGTCTTGCCACACACCCACATGTTGCAATGAATGATGGATATAGTTGCATATCCAAGATAGCAGAAAAGGTCTCTCTCTTTATAACCTTCGCAAAAGATAGTTGAACTAAGGAAAGATATACAGAGTATGTTGCAGATGCACCAAGTGTGCACAGAAATCCAACTGCATAACTATTTCAACTCATGGTTTATGAAATGAATAAAACAAGCTGTTGAATGAAGCAAGAAAAGTTGTGGAAGCAAGGAAAGATATAAAGAGTATGTTACTATTGAATGAAGCAAGAAAAGTTGTTGAATAAAGCAAGATAACTTATTTTTAGTGGAATTAGGTAGTGTTTCATTTAATTTTAGTGTTAATTTTTCTCTGCCTTTGATTTTTTTTTTCTTTTTAAAATGATAAGCTTTTACCATTTAATCAATAAATCTACTTGTTAAAGTTACATCCAGACTAAGGAGTTACTTATACAAAGAGTTCTTTCAGAAGGATACAACACCACCTATTTCTACACCTGGTATTACTAGAAATGCTATAGGAATGGAGGTTGTTTCTCTAAATAACAGAACCTCAGCATATGATATCATAGTGGTGGTGAACCTCTTACCACAACATATCAGAATGTGCAGTTTGTGACACAACCAGCAAAGGTTATTATTATTTTCTTTTTAAGGACTCTCGCTTCATTTTTTGTTTTGTTGTGTTAGCATACCTATGAACCTCATGCCATCTATTTTTAGTTCATTATTTTCGCAATCGAGAATATTAGATTTATAACACAAATGAACTTTACCTTAAAACTTCCTATTTGCAAGTTGAACATGATCATGAGCCTATGAATCAATAAAAGCTAGTTGAACTTAACCTCAGCCCATCTAAAAATTTTTAGCACTGGCATGTTAAATCAAGATGAAAAGCTGTGTGAAAATGAACATGTTAACTTCACTTGTCTAATTGAAGCTTTGTTGATATGTTTATGCTCTTAGGAAATGCATTTTCTACATAGCTCATGGCTCACTTCTACCAAAACAATAAGAATATGAATTATTTAAATAAACTTATGAACATGTAATTATGTTTCCAATTATTTAAAAGTTTTTAGAGACAAGAAAATCTCATTTTGTATGATGTTGGAGGATCTACTATTGGAAAAATGAAGCAGGATGAAAGTGAATGCCATAAAAATGTTCCAACTATAATAAATAGGTAGTTGGTTTAGCTTTACTTTTTTATTTTTTGAATTGGAAAATGCTTTCTTTCATATGATTTTGCTTTTACTATACTCATGAAGAGCCTAATCTTTTTCACTTATTTGTAATACTCATCTTTCTTTCTTTGTTAGAATCCTAGTACCATTTGTCACTAGAATTATAATTGAAATTGTCATACCAGAGCATGCAGTTCCTAAGCTTGTTGCAAAATCAAAGAACAAACTTGCACAAATTAGTGAGGTAAGCTGACACTTGCAGTTCTTTCACCACTAATTCCTAGATTTGCCTATACTAACTTATATGCAATTTTGCTTTGTGAGACAGTTGTTTAGAGCCAATATAGCCCTTATGAAAGATAAACTAAAAGTGATAGAGAAGATTATTTAGATAACAATTACTTTAGAGCAAGTAGAGAGAGCCCAGAGTTTGCTACGAGGCTTTATTTTTTGAGTAGTAAGTCCCTTTCATTATTTGTTTATCTACAACTACATACCGTGCGCTTATTAATTCTTCAAATGAACCCTTTTTTTTCTCATTTTTCAATTGATTCAGCACAAGAAGATGGATTTTAAGAAAGTTATGGAGAGCAATTAAACTAGAAGTTGAGTTGGCTAAAAATAGAAAGAGCCTAGAGTACTTTTAATTTTGGCACAAAATGAATTGTATGTCTTTTAATAGTTTGTTGTTCTGAATATGAAATTTTAGTAAAGGGGTTGTATTGTAAATAGATCTTAGGGAACCCTTCACTTGTTTTTTCTACAATGCTTCAATTTTCCTATATTAATGTAAGTAGTTTTTTTGGTATTCAAAAACTTAAAAGGGGGAGGAAACTCTGCCCCTATTTTTATGCATTAATTTAAGATTTACAGTTGTTTTGTTGTTTAGTTTTGCATTTTGATCTCTTAAATGGTCTTCATGCTTGCTGACCTAAAGGTTTCCTCTGAAGCTGATGAGGGCTTGATTCAATAATAAGTGTTATAATGTGGAAAATTATGATATGGCTAAAGGATTAAATAGGTATACCCTATTATACCAATTTCATATTTCAACTATTATGAAAAAATATGGTAGAAGAAAAAAAGTCTATAACTCCACGAAGAAAAAAAGTCTATAACTCCACAAAGAAAAAATGATTTTGTATCCGATGAAGTAAAAAATAGGGTGATTGCACCAATTATAAATGTAGATGATATTACATTATTTATTGTATCTATTTATTGCACCAAATCAACACTATTATCTATTGTATTAATAGTGTCTTCACTCAATAACCTCATATAATCCATCGTAGTAGAGATATTTGTTTGCCTTGGTAATGAACTTGAGGTTCCCACTTCACTTGCAATTAATGGATGTATACCTATCTCATTCAAGCTTCCATCTATAAATAAAATTAGACATTAACAAAAGACATCACATATTTGGTAAGTTTAATTAAGTTTTAAATCTAACGTGTCTCAACATTGTCTTTCAAAGTTATGCACAAGGAATGTTAGATTTGATTCCCCATGCTTTAAAGCTAAGTAGAACAATAAAGTTTCATCATTAAACATCTTTATTGTAGCATAGCCATCTTTTACAACATTCTTGATATCTAACGTTGTTGTTTGCACATCAATCATCAATTTATTTGATACTATACCAATAAAATGTTCAAAGTTGCAAGATTCTAGAATTAATACTCCATCAACTTTAAAATTCTTAAATTTTCTATCAATCGAGTCTCCTTTGTGATGAATGAAAATAGGTATGCTATCCATTAATGTTAATAAATGATAAAAAGTCAAAAATTTAGTAATTAAAATTAAACAAACAATACATACAATAAAAAATTTAATAGCATTATCTTATAATTAAAATGTACTTTCCATAACCATTATGATATAGCAAATACATATTTTCAGTATCTTATGATCAATGGTATAACACGATATAAAGGCCAATTATACCTTGTTATACTAATTTTCAGCCACTTCTGATCAATGGTATAACACAGTATAACGGCCTGTTATACCCTATTATACCAATTTCCACTGGCTTATAACTAATGGTATAACGGGTTGTTATACTATGTTATACCAATTTCCAGCAACGTTTGACCAATGGTATAACATAGTATAATAGCCCGTTATACCCTGTTATACCAATTTCCAGCATCTTCTGATCAATGGTATAACATGGTATAATGGCCTGTTATACCCTGTTATTCCAATTTCTAGCAATGTCCGACCAATGGTATAACACGGTATAACGAGCTATTATACTATGTTATACCAATTTCTAGCAACATCTGACCAATGGTATAATGCAGTATAATAGATCATTATACTTTGTTATACCAATTTCTTGCAACATCTGGCTAATGGTATAACACGGTATAACAACCTATTATACCAATTTCTAGCAACAACTGACAAACGGTATAACACAGTATAACTACTTAAATATTTAAACAAACACTTAATGTGTGTTAATGTATAATAAGATATTTTTAATGAAATAAAATAATTAAATAAATTTAACTCACATGAAAAATAAAAAAAAATAATCAAGTATAATATAGTTAGTCGAATCATACCTATTTTCTAACTGATTGACACTATTTTGCAAATTAATTTTCTTGGATATGATAAAGTTTATACTTAGATTTTGAATTTTTTTCAAACTCAATCTAATAACAAAGATTTGGTCAATTATTCAAAAAAGGCTAGATGAGAACCCAACATAAACAATGATTTGTTAAAGAAAGGTTTTTAAAGGAAAAGTATTGTAAAGATAATGCAAAGGAATTGAAAGAAAGAGAAAATGATTACCTTTGTGTATATTTGATAATGAAGTAAACTTGATGTATTATTGAAATCTTATACTCTAATTGGTGTATTTATGTATTAACCCCAGAAAAAAGATGGGCTTTTTCTTTTTATTGCTTTTATTTATTAGGCAAAGGTACTATTTTATCCTTTGAATTTTTAAAAAGTTTTTAATTTGTCCTTTAATTTATTTTAACACTATTTTATCTAAAACTTTTTGTTTTAAAAAATGTGCTAAAAATGTCTATTTTTATGATATCATTAAATGGATAATAACGATACTAATGTGAACGCTGATATGATATACACATGGACAATATGTCAATCCACATCATCAATGGGCTCCATCAATGACAAACTCATAGTTTAAAAATACTATTTTACCCTTAATGTTTAAAAAATAAAAAAGAAGCTATTTTACCCCGTGAATTTTATTCTTTCAAATATATCTAAAATTTTAAAATAATTTTTTCATTTACCCTTTATTTTTACAATAAATTCTTATTTTTAATTCAAACTTTTAATTTTTTAATTTTAATAAAATAAATATGATAACAAAAAAATTACATAATAAATACATAAATTTTTTCAACAAAATTAAATTTGGACATTTATAATAATTTATAGTATTTTATAGTAGTTTTATAAATATTATAATTTAATAAATTATTATGCAGTTTATAAAAAAATATATAATTTTATAAAATATTTTAATTTAATTTTTATATAAAAATAAAATTTATCCATTTTATTTTTAAATAAAAATAAAGAATAAATATATTTTTTTCACATAAAAATTAATATAAAAGTTTACACAAAATACTATCAAACAATTATATAAATTTTTATGTAAAAATTTTTACATATTACAATATAATTTAATTTTTATGTTAAAAGAAATTTATATATTTATTATGTACTTCTTTTTATTATTATATTCATATTATTGAAATATAAACAATATTTTTTACAAATAAAATAGAAATGTAGATATAAATAATTTTTGAAGTTTGAATATATTTGAAAAAAGAAAATTAAGGGTAAAATAGTTATTTTTACAAAACATTAAAGATAAAATAGTATCTTTAAACTATGAGTTTGTTATGAATGGAGTCCATTGATGATGTAGAAGATTACGTGGGCTGACATGTTGTTCATATGTATGTCACATTAGCACTTGATATTGTTCATTTAATGATATTAAAAATAGATATTTTAGTACTACTTTTTGAAACATTTTAAGTAAAATAGAAGCAAAATAAACTAAAGGAGCAAATTAAATTTTTTTTAAAAATGTAAAAGGCAAAATAGTATATTTGCACTTGTTTATTTAAATATTAGTTTGTAATTGAAGGATTTGATATACATAATAAATTTTTTTATTATATTTATGAAAATTGTTATTTTATTTTGTTGGCTCAATAAGGCTATAATCCTAAATTTTGATGATCTCCAAAAAACCTTAAAGTGTCTCTTTGTCTAAGTATTTCAGGTGCTCTATAGGGAAAAAGTTAAGGAATGTGGAAGATCTACAAAGACAAAGAAATCAAGACGAAGTGTGTGAAAATTTTATATCTTGAGAGTTTATTTGTATAAAGAATGAAATTGAGGATCACACACTCACCTAATCATGCAGATTTTCTTTCTAAATATTGCCTTCTGAAAAAACAATTTAGAATAGATCATCTAGAACAATCTGCTCTAATCTAACCGAGTATTCTATAACAATATTCTAAACAGAAAAGACAAAATAACAGACAAAATTTTTGAAAAGTACTTTTTTTGACTCAAACGGACAAATACTGTTTCTTTAACAGTAAAAAACCTTTTTGTTATAAATAGGCTCAAGTTCTTTCAATTAAAAAGAAGAGAAAAACAAAAAGGAAAAGTATTGGAATACATTTCATTTCTACTCTAATCTTTGTTCTAACAACTCCACACTTCTGTGCTTCATTCATTTCACCTCCATCCTCAAGCTAATTTCTTGTTTTCAGTGAGGTATTCTTTAAATCTTGTATTCTTTGTAAAAGCTAAGATCAAGTAAATAGATCTAGCTTGGGTTTATTTGTCAATCTAGTAAAAGGTTGAGGGTAGCTTTTTTTTAAGATTGTATTTTTGGCTTTTGCTCGTGCTTGGAAAAAGAGTAAATTAAAAGGAAACTCAAGTATGTTTTCTTGAGAAGTGGATGTAGGCTTGGGATAGCCGAACCACTATAAAAATTTTGAGTTAATTTTCTTACTTTACTCTTGTCGTGTATTCTAACTTGGTTTCAAAAGCTTTTTTAAAGCATACCTGTTGATTTATAAGCTTCTGAATGTTTCTAAAAGAATTTGATAAAATTTTGAAAAACTCTGCGTATTATATAATCTTTTTTAAAAGTGATAGATCAGAGTTAGAATAAAATATTCTAAACTATGTTTACTTTAAAAGTTAGAACTAAACATTGCTTTCTAGTCAAAAAGTTTTAATCACTCAATTCACCCCCTCCCCCCCCTCCCCCCCTCTTGAGTGCTTTGGGACCAATAATTGATATCAGAGCAGGTCTCTTTTTCAAAAGTCTAAACATCTAGAGAGATCTATTAAAAACCATGGCCGCTTCCTCTAATCAACCAATAAACACTATCTTTGTTAAAGAACAATCCTCTACTAGACCACCTCTGTTCTATGGTAAAAACTTTACCTTTTAGAAAGCTAGAATGAAATGTTATTTGCAACAACATAATTTTAATTACTGGATTTCTATCCTAAAAGGTTATACAATGCCTATGAGTGCTACAACAAGCCTACTAAAAGATGAAGCATCTTATGATGAAAAAGAACAACGTGTAGCTTAAATGAATATTAAAGCAATGAATAATCTGTATTATGCTATTGATGTCAATGAATTCAATAGAGTCTCTGCCTACGATACTACGAAGGAAACGTGGGATAAACTCGTTGCCACATATGAAGGTACAGATTAGGTTAAAGATTCTAGACTACATGTTCTAATGAGCGAATTTGAAGCATTCAAAATGAAGCCAGATAAAACGATCTCTTAAATGAGTGATAGATTTGTCAAGATTACTAGTTCATTAAAAGGTCTTGGTTAAATCATCAATGAGCAAGATCAAATTAGAAAACTGGTTAGATCATTGAATTCTAAATGGAGACCTCAAATGGCTATTCTAATGAGGGAAGGCTCTGCCAATAAAAAATATGATGATATCATTGGCTCACTTATAGTTTTTGAACTTGTCATCAAAGCTCAAGAAGAAGCAGAAGGTCTGAAGCAAAAAGAAGAAAATAAGAAAGCTATTGCTCTTAAATTGGAAAGTAACAAGAGTTCCTTTGATGATGAAGAATTGGCCATGATTACAAGAAAATTCAAAAGGTTCTATAAGAAGGGATTAAAAGGGAAAAGTTTTCCTAAAAGAAGGCATCATCAAAAGTTAGAAAAATTTTAGTCTACATCTGGAGAAGTTATATGTTATGGTTATAACAAACTTGGACACATCAAATCTAAATGTCCAGATCAGAAGAGAAAATTCAAAAAGCACAAGAAGAAAGCTATGGTAACTACATGGAGTGACGGTGATGATTCTAGTAGCTGTTCTTTAGACGATGAACCAGAATCAGAGAATGTCGGTTTAATGGCGTGTCTAGAAAAAGATGTTCAAATTACTACACTACAATCTCCTGGATCAGACATGGATCTTAGTGATAATTAGGTAAGTAGTTCTAAATCTGTTTCTGATGACTATGAAAATATGTTGCAATGTTTTGAAGAAATTCATGATAGATATGGTAATCTTAAACGGAAGCATGTATCATTAGAAAAAGAACATAACACATTTAAAGAAAAATATGAGAAATTAAAAAAGGCATGTGAAGAAAAAGATAGAGTAATATGCATGTTGACATATAAACTTGAAAAGAAAAATGATAAAGGAAAGAATATTACTTTTGAAAAAGGCAGTACATCTGAATATGCTATTAAATACTTTAGACAGAAATATACATTTGATGATGTAAGTCGAAACATACAAAACTCAAAAGTTTCTTTTAATATTTGTTTTTATTATTGTAAAAATGGATATGTATCAAAATTTTGTGTATAGAAAAAAAGTAAATTGTGGAAAGTTGATGTGGGTTGAAAAACATTCATGTTATAACCCTGCTAGAAAGAAAATTGAATCTTTAGCTGATTCAAAAGAAAAACCATCTTATGTTGTTCTAAGGACTCAAAGGTATTCTAATGCTACTAACATAAAAGGACCCAATAGAAATTTGGTACCTAAATTCACTTAAATTTCTTACAGATATGTCTAAAGAGCAGTGGATCAAACAAATGGTATATGGACAGTGGCTGCTCTAGACACATGACTTGGAATAAGTCAAAATTCAATAAATTAACTATGGGAAATAGGGGAATTGTTAGATTTGGAGACAAAAGCAAGGGAAAAATAATTGGAGTTAGAATAATTGGTTCAAATACATGCATTGAAGAAGTTTCACTCGTGGATGGATTAAAGTTCAATTTGTTGAGCATAAGTCAGCTATATGACAAAAATAGAAGAGTCATTTTTGAAGTAGAACACTGTAAGGTTGAAGAAGTTGGTACAAACGACACTGTTCTAACTAGTCACAGATCTAAAAATATATATCAAGTTGATCTGGATAACTTAAGTGGTAAGGATACTACTTGTTTGATATCAAAAGATGATCAGAGTAAGATTTGGCACAAAAAGCTTGGACGTGCAAGCATCTATACTCTAGAGAAGCTATCAAAGAAGGAACTCGTTAAGGGACTACCAAAGATAAACTTTAATAAAGAATATGTCTGCAAGGCATGTCAGATGGGAAAGCAGACAAGAGCATCTTTCAAGTCAAAGAAAGAAATCTCAACCAAGAAGGCTCTTGAGTTATTGCACTTGGACTTATTTGGACCTGTTTCACCTACAAGTCTGGGTGGAAAAGCTTATGTATTTATCATAGTTACTGACTACACTAGATTTACTTGGACTTTATTTCTTGCCAACAAAAGTGAAGCTTTTGAAGCATTTGTCAATTTGAGCAAGAAAATTCAGAATGAAAAAGGATATAAGATCACTAGTTTGAGGAGTGATCATGGTAGAGAATTTGAAAATAAAAACTTTCAAGATTTCTGCAACAAAATAGGAATTCATCATTCTTTCTCAGCTCTTAGAACACCTCAGTAGAATGGTGTTGTAGAAAGGAAAAATAGAACATTACAAGAAATGGCTAGAACAATGATCAATAACTATTATCTTCTAAAATATTTCTGGACTGAAGCTATTAACATAACATGTTATATTCTGAATAGAACAACTGTTAGATCAGTACTTCAGAAAACTCCATATGAGCTGTGGAAAGGATGAAAACCCAATGTAAGCTATTTTTAAGCTTTTTGCTATAAGTGTTATATTTTCAATGATAAAATAAATCTAGGTAAATTTGATTCTAAAACTGATGAAGGCATCTTTCTAGGATATTCTTTAAATAGTAAAGCATTTAGGGTTTATAATAAAAGAACCATGTGTGTAGAAGAATTTATTAATGTTAAATTTGATACATTTAATATCTACACTAGAGAAAGGTGTGTTTCTAATGATGAAACATGATTAAAAGAAAAGCAAAATAAGAGGATATGGGTATCTATGGAAAAAGGAAGACAAAATGATCCAGACCACTATATCGAAACAGATCTGTCAGAAGAATCTATAGATCAGCATTTAGATCTACCCAGAGATTAGAGGTTCCATAAATATCATTCTAAGGACAATCTACTGACTGATCCTTCCACAAAAATGATGACCAGAAGAGCATTAAGAGAATATTATGGTAATGTTGCTTTTGTTTCTCAAATAGAACCTAAAAACTTTGATGAAGCTCAAATGATGAAAGTTCCATTCTTTTTATGCAAGTGGAACTTAATCAATTTGAATGAAATAAAGTGTGGTTTTTAGTTCCTAAGCCTAAG
>CANXYI011233159.1:0-12158 GCA_948208565.1 Hura crepitans | reverse complement strand
TCTAACTATTCTATTATTTGTATAGCTTTTGGTATTCTATCATAGCTTTGGCTATTTTGTCAGTCTTGTTATCCAAGCACCAAATTCATGTCTAGGAAGAAATGGGTTGAAGTTAAAAGTGATGAATAAGAGAAACATGATTTAAATATGTTATCCAAAATTTATGATATAAGTTTGGTTGCATGTACATGGTTATGCATGACACCGTTGACATATACATACTTAACAATTATTACATGTAAAAGATATATATATGTCATGATTTATATACGTAATTATTATAAGTCAATTTTGCATGAAACTGTATGCTAGTCATCTAATGCAAAGGTAAAGCATAATTGTTATATACATGATATACATGTATGATCTAAAATATGAACCATTTTATATGTCGTGACTATTTTGCTATATTAATTGTATGGATTTTATTAGTTCTCTTTGGAGAACATTACTAAGACAATTAATAAAGGTTGTCTAAGTTAGAAAGCATTCACTAAGGATTTTTGTCTTCAGCATGGTTGTTTATTCCCATAGGTCCAGGAGCCACTGAGAGGAGAGGAGATTAATTGCATCAGCTATGCTAGAATTCTTATTTTGTATGCATAGACACTCATTTTGTATGCACTTCATAGAGCCTAGGCATTCTATCATAATTCATAGTACATAGGGTACTACATACAAATCTACTATAGATATTTTACAATTGTAAAGCTTTTTATGAATTGCATTATTTTATCACTTCTATATTAAAGATGTTTAAGGATATGCATATACATATGATACATAGATTTGATTATAAGTTATGTTTATGCTATTATGTTTTATTTATGTTTAGTATGTATATGAAATGGATGAATACTAGAGTTTTTTTTTTTTTGTGATAAAGATGAGATGGCTTTGTAGTTTGGTTAAATGTGATAAATGAGATTTATATAAGTGTTTTTCTATGCAAGAAAATTTTTGGTAGTGCCTTCAGGCAACTATCATGCTGTTAGATTCTCAACATGATGACTTAATGAAAATAAGAGTTTTCAGATAAATAAAATGTTTTTAATTAGAGCAAAACTATGTTTCGTAAAATTTATAAAACAAAAATTTTTGGCACACACTGTCATAAGCATGAACTTGTAGAGTAACATCACCTCACTCAATTTCTTTGTAGATTGAAAAAAAGGGTGTTACAGAGAGTCCTCTGAGTCCTACCTAATTGACAACTGTGGTGAGAAATTGACGATTTTGGAGGGTAGAAGCAGACTAACTGATTTCCAAAGGCCCACTAACACCACACAATTGAAGTAGAAAGCCAAAGTGATATCATTGAGCCTTTGTCAAAGGCAAATTGAGAATATCATTGTTTATGAGCCCCTCTAGGAAGTTTACCTAACTACTTTGTACTGCTTCAAACAATTTGAATTTCCTATTATTGGTCTAACCTTAGCTGGTAACCCTATAAGTTTTCATTAGGTAACAATGCTTATAGCTATTCTTAAAGTTGTATCTTCAATGAAAAACAACATAATTCAAGTTAAAAACAAAAGAGAGAGAGAGAGAGAGAGAGAGAGAGAGAGAAAGAAGAAAAAGGAAAAAAAAAACTAAAAAAGAAGCATACTACCTCCAAACTAAGCCAAAGAATTTTCACTCGACCTAAGTTCAAAAGTGTCTCAACCAACACCATATGAAGGAAATTTTTGCCTTGATGGAATTAGTGGTTTAGTTAGTGTAGTCACCTTTTTTTTAATAGGGAAACTAGTAGAAATTAGCCAATAATACAAAAAGCTACAATATAATACTAAGCCTCATGGTCCTCATGGTTCTTGAAGTGCTCCTAAATTAATTGCCTATTTTTAGCTATCACAAAGGTGATTTGGATAAGACTTAGACTAAAAGCAATAACCAATTAGTCTAGATAAAGGGTGTTACTCATAATAAGGGCAAAGGGATAACCCTAAAAGAAAGCTAACCATGTGATAGCCTAAAAGTCCTCTACATAGGTAAAGTTCTTGAGCACCAAAGTGGAATGCATGGTTCATTGAGTCCCAAAACTCGATGGCCACCTCGAAAAAAATGGATATTTAGTTTAATTAAGGCATATTTAGTTTCTTAGGCTAAATCATTAAAGCATATCCCAAGCCTCTGAGGACATGCCAATCATAATTACTTAACGCAGTAACGATCGAATGATAAAGGCCTCGAAATTGAGAAGACATTCAAAGTTTTTTTGAGAAAATTTGAAAATTTGGAAGAAAAGCTAAAAGACTAATGATTCTCAATATGGGATAAAGTTTGAGGGTTTAGAGCATCATTAAATAGCCTAAGAGAAGCTATAGAAGGGAAAAATGCAAAAGTAATAGGAACTCAAGAAATCATAATCTTATTCGGATTTTTATTAAACATCCATATGAATGTCTTTAACATATGCATAAAAATGCGACATCCATGTGAATGTTTAAGAAATCTGCATAGAGGCTTATGTGAAAAAGGCTAGTAATAGATTTTAACACAAAATGAAGTTTAGAAAATGAAGTATGTATCCTAGGAATCATAATATCATATGATACAAGCAATCAATAAGGAAAATGAGGAATCTTTGCATTTCATACAAGGAGATAGAAATTATAAGGCAAAGTAAAATGTTTTTTTATACAAATGAGGACAAATTTGTGTACACAACCAAAAACAAAAAATGTCAGCTTAATAACTACTCCCACTAAACATGGACCTACTATTAGACCTTGATATCTAAAGAAAAGCCCTTTTTCACTCTCATACTCCTCTTTGATAAGTCGATGCTTAGTTTAATAAGCTTCTTTCTACAAGCATCAAGCTTAGCATTGTGAGTGACATTTAGCTTGCTCTTCATCCTTACCCACTACCTATAGTGACTAATGGTTCACTATTGCTCCAAGATGATGGCTTGCCAAAATTGGATTGAGAAACATTAGACTTGCATTACATACATACAGGTCCATATGCATACATATAATGGTTGGGGGAAAGAAAAAGCATATGCTAACTCTCTTTATTTGCAGGGTCAAACTCCCATTTCGAGCCAACAATCAACCTGCCAACATACACTAAAGAAGCTTAAGGGCATTGTGCATGACCAGCATACAAAGGAAAGCAAATTGAAAAAGCACTTACCACAGCAGCGTTTGGTGATGTGGCAACATGAATTTGATTTTATATGGGATAATCCTTGTTAGGGTTTCAAATTTTATTTTTCCCTAAGCATGAAACCGAACAATGGTATTAGAGTTACTTGTATAGAATAACCTTGAATTGTATAAAAGAAAAATTAATTAATGTTATTTTTCTGATTTGCAATCCAAACATTTAAGAGTCATTTTTATTTTTTTATATTAGTTCTTAAAAATCATGTTTAAATATATCTATGAATGATTTATAATTTAAAAGATTAAAATTTGAAGCTTTCTTTATGCATGAAAACTGGAAATAGGTTAATAAGTGTTACCAATGAGCTAGAATATTTAAAGATTACTGTAATTAGTTCTTACTTAGAACTAAAATGCATATATCAATTCATTAATTTTCGATTTTTACTGTACGACGACTCTTAACTTTGATCATAAGCTTCCTACTCGCACAATAAATCTTAAATTAATGCAATTATTACATACCGTAAAAGGAAATACAACTTGTTAGAACTTTTTTATCCTATAATGATTTATTAAGAAATAACATGTTATACATTTTTTAATCATTTCATAATATTTTTTGAGTACTCAAAGTCTACACTATATATAAGTAATTAGATTAAAATTTAATGTTTTTTTTTTATTTTTATCCAAGGCAAAACATATTTATGTGTCTTTAGACTTTTAAATTTTTTTTACATTAAGTCTTTGTACTAAACTTTTTCTGCGTTAAGTCTTTTTATTTTTAGTTTTAATCATATTAAATCCTTATCTAAGATACCTTATCAAATTTGTATTTGTATCATATCATATAAATTAAAATACAAAAAACACATTAGAATCGATGACTTATATCTTTTAAAATTGTGAAGTTTAACTAAAATCACATCTTAAAAGTATGTAAATAATTGTATGGAAATTGAAATAATAATAGCAATTTTTAAATACTTGAATTTTAATTGCTTAATGTAATTAAAATTTTAAAAAATAAAATTTATCAATTTTGACAAATAAAGACTCAATATAATTAAAATTGAAAATAAAAGGACTAAATATAATTTTTAATATTCAAATTTAATATAAAAAAACGTGAAAATTGGAGGAGGCAAAGGTGTATTTTTTTTCTTTATCTAATTATCGATATGTATATGTAACAATATTCACAAAAAAAAGTCACTTGTCTATTCTTCTTGCTCACGGGAAAAGTTATTTTCTCGAGTAATTATGAAATTGGATTTGGGAATTTAATTTTTTGAAACCTTTTTGAGGGCTTAATATAAAAGACAAACTGATATAAAAAGAAAGGCTTCAATTTAAGCGTCATAATTTTAACATCTGAGGAACCCGCAGAGCTGGCCCCTGCACAAAGTATAAAATTAATACTCAGATATCAATTTTCTGAACTATTCAGTCCACGAGAAGAGAATAAAAAAAAAAAAAAAAAAGATTAAGTAGTGTCCCCTTACGGCATGGGTCCCTCCTCTTTCTCTCTATTTCAATTTATATATTCTAGCGAAGAAAATATACTTGCCTAACGGGTCTAGTTGAATAGATTTAAATCACATTATTTATAGTTTGATTATTGATGGATCGAATTGTTGTTAGATCATCTTCTATTGAGTGGGGTCCTTCTGAATCACAAGTCGGATTGGGCGATTATTGAATCAATATGAATACTTTCTTAAAAAAAATTCAAATATTTAGTCGAATTCAAATAAACATTAAAAATTAAATGAGAAATGATTAAATAAAAAATGATCAAATTTATTTATAAAAAAATTAATTAATAATAAAAGAATTATATGAACTATTCATAAAATAATAATGTTTATTTGTCTCTAATATTACAATTTATTGATAATATTTTGAATATTTTCTTTTTTAGTAAAACTTTTTTATCTTTAATTTGTATATGTTATTGACTTTAATATGTAGTTGTTTACAAAATATTAAATTTTAAAAAATTACTTATTTTAAAATTTATCTGTCATATAAAGAATATACTTGTCAAATAATAATTTTATTAGTTTATTTATTCAAACAATTAACTAATTTAAGTTCATATGAAAAAAAAAAAGAATTGATGCTTTAAATAATAAATTAGCATAATAATTAAATTTACATGGTGTAAATAAATTCAAAAATAAAAAATAAGAAGTTAAAAGATAAAAATTAGACCCTTTGAACAAATATATTTAGATCATTTTCAAGTTATTAGCACATTAATACTTATTCAATTTTAAATTTTTCTAATAATGTTTTGATTTAATTCGAAGTAAATTGAGTTTGAGTCAATTTTTATCAATGGATTCGAGTTGGACTAAAAATTATAAATACAGAAAACGGAAAATTTGCGACTGTTGTGAAAGATAAATAAATATTGACCTGGTTGCGGCCCACTTGGCTTCACTTTGTACAATTTGTTGCCCAACTTGATGTCAATTCTTTTAACGCGGTTGCCTTCCAATTTGGCATCCCAATATAATTAAATTGATTTTGACATGAAAAGTATATATATATATATATATATATATATATATATATATATATATGCACGCTCTACTTTTTAGATTTATAATGATAATTAGAGATAGGTTCAAATAACAAGACAAATAATTTAAAGCCCTGGTTCATACAGACCACCTTGGTACAAGTTCGTCCGAACTTGATATTACGAGATCCACACCAACCAACCAGGATTCAACCTAGAATAATAGGTCCATGGCCCATGGTCTGCCAGGACTAACCAAAGTCCACATTCGCACAAACTACACAGACTCAGCCTAAAACTAGGCCCAAGGCTATGAATTGCCAGGCCAAATCCAAAGTCCTAGTCTGCACAAACTTGCCAACAAAAAGTTTCTAGAAGTGTGAACTTCCTATTCAGACTCTATTTCCTAATCCTACAATAAATTTGCCTCTTCTAAACAGGAAAGTCATCCCCCAAGCCTATAAATACCCTCTCTTGAGTATGAGAAGGAGAGACAATTAGAAAAGCCAAAACCTACTATTCTGAGAGTCCAAGCATGGACTCCAAAGCAGGATCGATTTTCTAGTCCTTAGCCCACACTCAAAACGATCCTTCTTCTTAAAATCCTACCTTTTTGTCGTTGCTTGAAGCTTATTTACAAGGTAAGATATAAGACTCATATTATTTATTGTTGTCATCCATTTTCGTGTTATGCTTCTATAAACCAATGATCTCCCATGATTAATCATTTGTGAGGCAAATCTATGTGATCTCCACATCAATTATAGGAGTAGGTTGATGTTCTAAACTAATTTAATTGTACGTACTTGCTCATTACGAGAATTTGGCTATTATGTAATTGACACCCTAGTCGCATGGACTTACCTTAACACATGATAAGGTCCATACGGACCTAACATTTAAGTATATGCATGATCTGACATCCATGCAAACTATTGTTCAATAACAGTTTTCCATTTACTTTGTATACTATGTTTTAACGTATTCTGTTTATCATGTTGACATGCCTATATGCGGTTACCATGTTGTATGACTATTATGTTTCTTAACATGCATATTGTTGATCACGGACTCCCTTTCACGAGGATCGTAGTCTGCACGGATATATGTTATATGCATGTGTAATATGTCTTTTGTTTTGCACGAACTCCTTTTCCAAGGAATATAGTCCACGCGGATTTGTAACGCCCGTAAGCTAAGGTCTTATAAACAATACCTTCTGGGCCCAAGCGATGTTCCTTGTGGTGTGGGGCATCGCCACGAGTCCAACAAGGGGTGTATTGGTCATAAAATTTTTACGGGCCTGAAAATGGGTAAAACGAATGAATTTAAAAATTTAGCAGAACCAATAAATCATTTCGGGTTGAGAACTCGTATATGAGAAGATAAAATGAGTTTGCACGGGGACAGCCCCAGGTGTGCTCGGACGGACTCGAAAATACCATACCCTGAACCTCAAAAATTCCAATGAGTATGGTGGAGAAGGAATTTTAATTTTCTGAGGTCGTTAGATATTTTTTGTGAATATTTTATTATGACGGGTGAATAGTGTAAAAAAGTCAACTATTGAATTTTGACTTGAAATTTTACATGGTCTTTAGTGACACTAATCGAGGATTTTTAGAACTAAAATGAGAATTTTTGGAGGTCCAGAGAATTTTCTATGAATTTCTGAAGCTAAAAATGACATAGGGTGAATATAGGCAGTTAGATTGCCACGTCTCGATCCAGGCCAGCCACCTACCCCTATATAAGGGGTCACACATGTGAATGGCTCACATGTGCCAAGAATTCATCTTCCACCTAAAGAACCTTAAAAAGCTTACGAAAATTTCTCTCTCCTCCCCCACTTTTTCTTCATTTTTCTCTCTCCTCTCTCCTCTAAACCACACAAAATTTATATGAATTCATACCTCCACAGTCTCTAGATTCTAATTCTTCTGACAAAATTGAGAAAAGGAGCTTAGATTGGGAGATTTGTCACTTGGGTAAATAGTGACATTTTCTTGAGTAAGTATCCTTAACCCATTTTTTATTTTTGATATAGGTAGATTAAGCCATTCTAAGAGTAACCATAGTTTTAGATTTCAATTTAGAGCTATAGGGAATTTTTCTAAGAAGAAATTGTGTATGTTTAGGTGCTAAGGATACAAGTGAAGGAAAGCAAGTGTACAAGCTTCAAAGTGGTGTGGAAAAGGGTGTTTTCACACCCTAGGTATGTGGAATAAAATAAAATTTAGTATGTCTATGTGTTTGTCATGAAAGTATGCATTTATGTTGTATGGAAATGCATGTTCTTGGTGTATACATAGTTATAATGTAAATTGGTGTTATAACAATGTTAATGGCATTGAAATATTAGGTTTGGCATGATTAATTGGTAAGAAACTTATGTGTATGTGCATGGACATGTTTAGGCCGAATGGGGTACATAATGTGGTATAGTGTGAATGAACTTGCATATGGCATATTAGTTGTGAAAATGATAGGTATATCGAGTGTAGAAATCATAATGGGGAAATGACTAATAACAGTAACATTCTTGGTATGAAAATATGGTGAAATGGTAATTAAATTGTATAAGTATGTAATGGTTCACAAAATGGCATAATTGTGTATCTTATGATGTGAAAATGGCTTATGAATGAGTACGTGGAGAAAGGATGGACATTGGAATTTGTATGGGTTGAATTATGGAAGATATGACATTTAGAATTGACCAAATAAATAGTGCCAGTCTCGTAAAATTACCAAATGAATAGTAACTTTACAAGAGTAGGCAAATTGTGGCCTTTTGTGTACATTTTGTTATGACATGTAACCTAATGGTATACTAAACTTAGGAATCAATAATATTAAGATTTATAGTGTCACATAGATAATTGGCCCATCAGTTAGACATCCATTGGATGGATTAACCAGTCAACTAAAGAGTTAACAGCTGCTAGGCAGTTGGTCTTTCTAGGGCCATTATTGTTTGTTGGATGTGGCAGGTGTAGCCGCTGAGGTTTTGAGATGAACCCTGCATACTTGGGTATTGGGAGATCCACTTAGACTGATCCCTGCTGCCCGTCTGTTATCTATGGATATTGGGAGGTCCCACGGGGCTGATCCTTGCTATCCACCTTTGGTGATGTTGATGTGACTTAGGGTATTGGGAGGTCCCATAGGGCTAATCCCTATTATTCCATTTGCAGATATCGGGAGGTCTATGGACTGATCCCTACTATTTGTCAATCTGGTATTGGGAGGTCTACGAACTGATCTTTGCTATCGGGCGAGGTAGGTGCAGCTACCAAGGTCCAAAATGTGAGCCACTGCACAGAATAGTTCACACTATCCTATGTTTAAAAGTGTTGTCTATATGTCATGGGCCTAAATGATAACAAACTGGACTAAGAAGTAAATAACTAAACTTGAAGCTAATAATAGGATAGGACTTAGTACAATAGGACAATGGCCATGTGCACTGTGTTGCATGATTCATGTATGCATGTTTATGACATATTATATTTGGTCTATTCCACCACTAAGTTTTATACTCAGTGTGTCGGTGTTCTGATGCACAGGTTGTAGAGTGAGAGATGACCAGCTTTGGACTACGTCAGTTGCCTTCCAGTATCTTTTTATATTTTGTTTTCTTTTTGAGTTACTATAGATTTTCACTCATGTATATTAGGATGTTGTGGGTTATGGGTTGTGTCGTAAAGTTGAAGATGATAACCTTATGTGAATGTACATTTTTGGTTGTTAATATTAATCTGCTTGTGTATATCTGTGTGTTGATGGGTCTGAGGCCCTATATGCTATATAGTGTGTAATGCTGTGTGATTATGATTTGGAGGACCATAAGGGTCCAGGGATGAAGTGTGATGGAGAAATGTCTTTAGAAGTGTTTTTCCTGTAGGTATATTTTTAGGTTTTTCACCCGTGTAGCTGTTATGCTACCTAATTGTCTGTAAATGTCTGGTAGTCTTAATATGATATTTTAATAGTCTAAAATAGGTAGCAATAAAAGGATAAGTAGACAAGAATGCATAAAGGGTAGGCTTGGTCAAGGAAGTCAAAGTTGGGTAGAAGTTAAACAAAAGGTCCATGGGGAAATCCAAAAATGGGTGACCTCATGGAAAGTAACGCGCTTTGCCTATTTCCTTCGAGATTGGGCAGGGGGGGTTACATGGATGTATGTGTCCTATGCCTGTATATTCTATATAGCGGTCTGCACGGACTCCCTTTCACGAGGAACATAGTCTGTATGGATGTATGTTTTGAAGAATAAGTGTATTCTACCTTGTAGTCTGCACGGACTCCCTTTCACGAGGAGTGTAGTTTGCACGGACACCTATTCAAATTCTAGCTCTTATGAATATTAGTATTTATCTTTATGTTTTCCATTGCATGATTTGTCTGCCATTCTCTCATTCATAATCATTATTTGGGCATGTATGCTGATCATTCATATTTGTATGAAGATTTATTACAAGTGTTGTTATCATATCGTTTGGCATTGTTATTAGGTCCTCAAGGACCATTGTTTATGTTACTAATCTCTTTCCATTGAGTTGTATAAGAGTGACCATTCTTACTGGATTGGAGGTCCAGACGGATATGTTAGCCATGACATAATGTAGTCCGCACAGATTTAACGACATAGAGACGGGACCAAATAATTTGCTCTCTATTTGTTTATTTATTTTTGTACCTTTTAATTCTCTTGATTATTTTGGGTTGTAATAGGTAGTTTAATAACTTATTTTACAAGCCAAAAACCTAACCTCACATCAATGGTTTTCTATCTAATTAATTGGTGTTCGCTTAATAAAATGATTTTGAGCTTTCCTTAATAAAAGTCACATGAAAAATGTATTTTAACAAAAGCCAATCTCCTAGAGATGGGAGTTGGCCAATTACCACTAATTTCTATGGAATTACGAGTAGTTGTCAGGTCAAGTAATAACCAATGAATGACCCAATTTGTGGATGTTCAAATTACATTTATGCTTTGTTCTATATTCCAAATATTGCAACTTATTTTCTCTATGTGAAAAGGTGACATATATGCTTTTAATTAAGATGCTTACTTGCATGATACGAGATTGATAAACATTAGAATATAAAGAAAAGTATATTATTGAGGCATAAATAAGATCTAATTCTAAACCCTTTCTAGGCAAAAGATCAATGATCCTAGTGTAGAGCCAGGTGGAGACTTTAAACACTAATTGCCTCGTCCCCGGTAAAATACAATAAATCTACAGTGGCAACTCTACTAGGGACTGAGAATTAAATTCCAAAGTGCCTACATAATATGCCTTCTAATATTCTAATTTTTATCAATCTTATGTATTTCATCTTATATACATTGTGTCCCTTTCTAGCTTAGATGGTGTTGCGAACCATGACCTCATTTTTCATTTAAGAATAGGGAATTCCTAGCATATCCATCACTCACAAGCCTCGTACCTTTGGGTATACGAAACGGTGAACTAACTAATAGCTATTATCCTTGATTAGAAAGGCCTGTTAAGAGGGACCCCTACTTTTAGGAGCCATAAAAGCCCTTCTAACCAAACTATGAGACTATATAGTCAAGCTTAGCAACTTCCCCTAGGTTGTATGATTACATTCTGATTGTTATATAGGCTTATTACATTTAACCCTATTTGAAGTGGGGCTAAGCCCATTGTGCTTTTTATTTAAAACAGGCCCAAATTAATTTCACTTCGAACAAGATTTAAATGTTATAGACCATTGCCTTTGCATATGCTTTAAATATGAGAGATTATTCAGGCCTGATAAGGTCCATAATCAAACTTATACATCCTTCGATGATGCTTAGGTAATTCCACCTAGGAAAGAAATGGCCTAACCACGTGTGTGGGAGAGATAAGGTCGGAAGGTCTCTTACATGTGCTTGTCCCTGCTGCATCACATACATGCATCCCATGCATACTGTATATCATTTGCACCCTGTATTGTTAATACACCGATCATGCATGTAACAGTCATAAGTCAAGGCTTCATAAATAGTACCACTGAGGCTGAAAAGTGTTCCCGGAGTGCTAAGTCACCTTCACAAGGCTCAAGGTAGGGGCACTCATCATGAAACTTCAAAGGGCCATAAAATGATGAAATTGACTTAATTTAAAGATTTAGCAGAACCAATAAATTATTTTAGGCTGTAATCTAGTGGGCTGTAGGCTCAAATGGAGTCAGGCTAGAAATGACCCAGGATGTGCCCAGATAAACCTGAAAATGCCATACCTAAAGGTTAAAAATTCCCTTGAGTCCATTGGTGAAAGAATTTTTGAATTTCGAGGTTGTTTGTAAATTTTCTTAATTTTAGAGTTTTGCACATAAATCGAGGTATTTGGTTAACTATCCTATCGATGGAATTTCGTTGTGAAATTTTATGATCCTCTAAATGGCACTAATTGAGGATTTTTAAAATAAATGTAATGATTATTTGAGGTCTAAGTGATTTTTAAAAATTCCCTAAATTTTATATCAAA
>CANXYI011233015.1:0-20194 GCA_948208565.1 Hura crepitans | reverse complement strand
CCATAGAGAATGTGAGAAATAAAGATACATATGAGGACTAGAAATCAAAGACAATTGTCTATGTAGACTATGATCCTTATGAGAGGGAGTCTATGCGGACTATAAAATATAATAAATATGCAAAAGACTTATGTGTCCGTGTGGACTTATAATCCTTTTGATACAAAGTTTGTGCAAACCTATATTAATTCTAGGATACTAACAACATGCATATTAAAGAACAGAATGATCATACGATTTGATATAATTATAAGGGCATGCTAACACAATAAACAGAATATGTTAAAACGTAATACATAAGGCAATCATAATATCATTATCATACCATAGTCCATATGGACCTCATATTATGTATATATTTAAATAATAGGTCCACACGGACCTTTTATTTATAGGTCCATACAGACCTTTTATAATTTTGAAAATAGGTCCGTGCGAACTTAGCTGTTAGTTCCAGAGTGTAAGTGTGATTACAATATTCCGTGAATGATTAGAACATTCTTAAACCAATTTAACAAGTTAACCTACTCCTATAATTGTCGTTTAGATCTTACTTTGAAGCAAGAACCAAGCAATAAGACAATGGTTAGGTTTTAAAATAATAGATTTTTAAGTGTGGGTTAATTGGACTAGTAGAGTGATTCCTCAAGGGTTTATTAGCCATTGTAATTCCTATTCTTAGCCTCCTCCTTAGGTTCTCCCCTAAAGTCGGTATTTATAGGCTTAAGCTTAGGTATTCTATCCAAAAGACATAAAATCCCTCTAGGATTAGCATTCAGTGCCTGAATAGGAATTTCACACTTCTAAAAGTTTTTCTCATCAGTAAGTCTATGCAGACTTGTACGGCTTAATCCGTGTAGACTTGTACGGCTTAGTCTATATAGATTTGTATAGCTTAGTCTGTACGAACTTAGGCATGGTTTTCCCATCAGTCCATGGGCTTTAGGCCAAGTTAGATAGGTCCGTGCGGACATAGGCTTTAGCTTGTTTGTGTGGACCTTATAGCATTAAGTTCGTGTGGACCTATGCCATGTTAGTTCATGCGGACTTAGGTCTTAAGTTACTTGCCTTATTGCTTGAGCCTGTCTCTGGTTATCATCATAGGCTAAAAAAGGTCAATAGGTCCATATTGCGGGGGCTTTACCCCTGCACCCTCATTAGAATCAATATTGGCCTTCGAGCTTAGGCCGTCGCTTGCGCCACAAATTCCTATTTTTTTTCACATTTCGGGTCGCACTGTAAGCTTTTCAGGTCGAGTCAAAGTCTTAATACTTAAGAAAGTCCTAAACCTAAAATCAATGTGTCTACACTATGATTTTTGGATTTGTTCTAATTTTTTATCATCAAGATGTGTCACTTTTGGAATTTTCTGAGCATGTTTCTGAAATTTTCCATACAACTCTGAATAGTTTACTATTCACATTACACTGTAAATCCATATTTTATTTTCGATTTTTAACCCCTTATATGACCTCAAATGCTTCTAAAATTTCACCATAATGCATCTTATAATTAATACTTTTTTTTTGTCAAATTAGCTCTATTCGGCCCCGAGGCACTATTCATGCCCTATGTGGCACTATTTACTTGGGCCCACTATCGAACCTTGTTTTTCTTGCATTTTCCCATCATTACTATGCCACATTTCACTTCTTTATAACTCCCATATGTCTTTATCCTTTTTTTACCATAAATAGTGAATTTCCCATTTTGCCCTTCGATCATTTTTCACTCCGTAGTTTATACCAACTGACTCTATATGATCTATACATCCATTTTACTTTGCACTTTTTCTTCTAATTCCATTTCTAACCTTATGAAAAATTAGACCAAAAGTTAGGGCATGAGAAACATGGCATAAAACATACATAAGCTGCTTAATAGAAATTGAACATCATACATCATTAAAACATGACATATGTTGAATCCACTTGTTTATGATTCATTAATATCCATTTATTAAGCCCATACTCATGAAACAATAACACTATGGATAACGGAGTATTAGTGGACCACCTAGGCCCTCGGAACTATGTAGGCCCAGTACACATTTAGACCCAAAGGTCGAAAAATCATATCATCAACACGCATCAAACCCGAAGGCCATAAATAAGATTTGAAGATCAACACATCAAACCTATAGGTCAAGGCATAAAATGTAACTAAAAGGTTCAAGCATCACAACTCGAAGGCTACGGAGGTACCGAAGTACCTTAGTAGCTGTTATAACTCCTAGCTAATTGGTCAACCTATCTAACTAGGTTGTTTACTTGCATAGGCTATTAACCATTTACTTTTTAGTTTCACCTTATTATTACTGCTTAATGTCACTTTTAATTACATTGGTTTAGCCAACTAATGACTAAACTGGAAAAAGTGTAATTATAAAGTTATACAGTTTTATGACATGGCATAACATATAAAGACTGCCATACATTAATTCTTTACATACATATGCTAAGGAATACATTATCTCATCACGTTTTCATATTAAACGCATTACACTTTTTTATGAAATTATATTTGCCATAACATAGTATATATGGGATATAAGCTCATGCACAAACATTGTATTCATAAATATGTCATCATATGCCCTTAAGGCTCTCATGTCAATAGATGCATGTCATACACATCATGAACATGCTACAGGCACTATAACAAAGCAATTTGCAATCTAAATTCATACCACATCTTAAGAGCACTATATTGCACATTTAAATATGAAAATAACACATTTTTGCATTTGGCCTCTTTTATACCATAAGTACACATAAAATGAAATAATCATGTTATGGACAATCAATTATACACAATTCTCCAGTTAGTCACATATGCACCTTAAATTTCATGACATTGTCATAAACACATAAACCCAAAATTTCATAACCATACAAGTATATAGCATCTACATTTTAGCCTCTCGTTTCCATATTTACATATATAACACCAATTAAACAGCACACATTCGTAATCATCATTTGCATACATTATAAGCCATAACACACATATATACATATGCATCTAGGCCATTTGAACATAATAATTCTTACCCCTCTATAATGCCATTCATTCCTTCTCTCTTCATTTTTTATGTTCAAAAGATCAATTACACTTATTCATGTTTAATTATCAATCGTAACACAAATATAAGAGTAAATATGGCTACTTATGCCTATGTAAACTAACACACATGCACATACCTTGCATGGCCATTTCAGCCATAAAGCTATCCCAAGCTCTAAACCTCTTTCTTATATATCTCAACATCATACATCATACATACATGAACATATAATAGCATCTATGCACATGCATCTCCATTCCCATGTTAAGGTATATTTTCATACACACACATGCATTTTCCATTTGCACATGACATCAACACACATCTATGTCATTTATCTAGCATCATAAATCACTTAATCAAACATCATTTACATCATACATAACTATTAATTACCCATTCATGCATTAATTGCTCATTTAGCTCATTAATGACATTTATTACATATTATGGAATTTCTAAAAAGTACTTGAATTTAAGCAACTAATATTGATTACACATACCAAGAAAGTCACAATGCACTCCCGAGACTTATTCACACCATGCTCTTGCCCTTAACTAAGGTTTTGTCAACTTCTTTAACTACCTATTATAGATTCCTTTTGTAAAAATTTGTAATAAATCATATGAGCAATAAAAATAAAAATTGACCATACATAATGACTCTTAGGCACTCAGGAAACCTAGGAAAAATGTCAAAATTCGAAAAAACTTACCTAAAAAATTTTGTGCTACTATTCCTCGAGGTGAATGACCAACTACTTGATTTTTCACACAAATTGAGGTAAAAATGACTTCTCAGGGTGGATAAAAAGAATTGGGCAAGAATCAAGCTTGGAAGGAAGAAAATGGCTTTTTCCTTCCTTCTTATGGTGTCGGCAGCTGGTTGGGGGAGCAAGGATCACTATTCCTCTTTTTACTAGTAGTTTGACCCTTTTTATAGCCTTTTTTTTTCATTTTTCTTGTCTCATTTCCAATATCTGAGAGGCTTATAATTGTCCATAATTCAAGTCTCAGAAACCTCTAATAATTCGTGCTCGAAAAATGTGAAAAATCGGTTAAAACATAGTTTTTAAAGTTACTTGATTTTAGTAAAAACACTTTCCGATGTGTAAAAATTCCAATTTCAGCACCAATAGGCCAATTAGAAATTTTGAACATTAGGTTGTATAAATCCCAAAATTCTTTAAGCAATTTTTAAAATATTTTACAGTTCAGTTAAAATTAGGTCACTATTCATGTGACACTGCTATGAAACTTAACTATCATTTTTAACCACCTAAATGACTTTGTTTTAACTTCAAATTTCACCCACAGTCTATTTATATATAAGTAAATTTGAGTCTAAAACTATATTGGGTGATTTTATGACATGTGGCACAATATGGTGTTTTTTCCTATTTCCCATTATAACCCTCTTGGAGGCAAATTGTGCTTTGGCATATTGTAAAAACTATAAATTTCTATTAAAATAAACATTTCAAGAGTACTAGTAATAATATGAGACTCACATAATGTTTTAGCTACTAGAATTTTCAAATAAGAAAAACTTAAAATTTTGAACCAAACTAAATGAAAAAGGAATTAAAAGCAAATTAATATTATTATTAATCAATAAAAAGAAAAAACTTTTTACTAACAATGTCATATCAAAAGTCTACCTATAATTTATTCTTCCAAAGAAATTATTCCACAAACATTATTGCAATCAATCAATACTCTAATATATACAGTCATAAATTTCAACGTATCCATTTTAAAACCACAACAATGAAAAAATTGCCATAATTATGGACTTAAACTAGTAATTTATATAAAACAAACCCCTCGTAAATAAACAAAAACTCTTCCATATTCTCTATAAATAAACAAAACAATATTAAAATCAATAATTTAATAAAAAAATTTAATAAAATAACAACAACATAATTCCTAAAAAAACCAAAAGTCTTTCTAAAAAACTATATAAACTAAATTTACATTTTCAAGACCTCATTATGCAAAACTACTAAAAAAATGCAGAATCATGATTTCCTTTTCAATGCACGAAATGATGTTTTGGCTATCATACTATCAAAAGGCAATTGAACAAGATGAAGAACAATTCAAACAATTATCTTTAAGGTAAAATTAATGATTTCTTTCATCCATACTCAAGTTTACATTCTATATTTTACAATCAAATAGATAAGAAAAATGTACTTGCACATTTTTATTTCTCATTCTTCTTTGTTATCAAGCTCTAAACACATAAGGGATAATATACTATAATCAAATATCTTGTGCAAACTTAAATTACAATTCACTGAACAAAAGCTTCAAAGAATTTACCACGGAGGAAAACTTTTTCTAACTAGATTAACTAAAACAGGCAACCTAAAAGCGACTATGCTATTAAGAATTGACCTCTTCTTCAATAATGGAATAAAAAAATCTAGATGCCAACTTCTACAACAAAGTTGCACAACCAAAATTAACCTATACATTTATATCCATGGCATTGCTCTACTATCAACAAAAAACTATAAAAGGAGTGAAATTACTTCATTCCTTGCTTGGATCAAATGGTATAAATTATTTCAATGCCACTAGAATTTCAAGTAGATGTTATCATCAAATGTGACTACAAATATCAAAACTTTAAGGTCAACATCATTGGTATCTTACATAAAAAGGAAGATTAGCAACACTAAAGAATTTCTTATAACATGTCCCTTTCGTATGATAGATATAGAGACTTATAAGCTCAAATATAATATCATATAAAAAATAAACATTCTACACAATGTCTAACAAAATAAAAATAAAAGAATAATAATATTCTAAATGTATTTTCTACTATTTATTCTTTTTCTTCAAAAAAAATATAACTCTATATCACAATCACTATATAAAAAATTAAACCAAAGAAATAAATTATATATTATAATAAAAAAAATTAATACTCGATAAATAATCTGCACAATGCGTGGACAACGTACTAGTTATGTTATAATTAATACTTTGATTTAGTAGAATTAGTGCCATCGGCCTCTAGAAAGCACTATTCACATCCCAATAAGTATTATTTATAATATCGAGATTTTTTTGGCATTACAGTATGGGCAATGTAAATGTAAAGTAAAATAATTAAATGAATATAATGATGCTTAAGATATAAATCAAATTTAAGTGTTTCACATGTTTAATATATGAGAGCATGATTACAATGATATATGAGTCTTAATGATGGATTGTGTTTTTGCCATGTTTATATTATATTACTCACTCATGTATTACATATGTTATATGGTGCATCATATTGTTGCTTAATGTATGACTACATGTGTATAATTATGCATATCATCTTGATTACACCACTAAGCATTTGCTTAGTACATCGTTATTTTGCGATACATAAGCAAATAGAATTTATTAAAGGTAAAGCCTTGGAGTTCCAAGGTAGATCAAAAGAAGGTTTTCTTTTGGTACTTTTAGTTATTGTATAAATTATGTGATGTGCATATGTTAGTGGCACTCATGTGATGTAATTAAGGGAATGGTTCTAATTGTAGTATGTAAATGGGTTTTTGGATTATCTAAGTATTAGAAACCTATTTAAATATGTTAGTATGTTTCTCTCGTATGATATCTTTTCTTTGATGTGGGAGGAAGGCTTGAGATGTGTGTTTCAGAGGGATGAGGAGGATCCCGATGTTGAGTTTGATGTTAGATGAATTATAGAAGTGTTGTTTTACACCTGCAAGTTACTACTCATGTTGGGAATAGTGTTTTAGTACAGTCGTTTTGCTGCCGAAATTCTAACATGATGATTTCTCAAATGTCTTTAAGTCTTTGAAACCCGTAAGATCATAAGTTTTAAATCAATCAAGTTTTCAAAGTACAATGTAAGTATATAAGTTTTCCAAGTTTTATAATGTTTAGGTTTTCTATGTTAAGTTTGGTTAGGCTTATGTTTATGTAACATTGCCTTATCAAGTTTCAAGATTGGATCGATGAGGAATGTTACAATGTCATCTCTTATTCTAGTCTGGCGATCAAATCGAATAAAAGGTATCACATATATATTATCATGACATAAATAAAATCTAATTTCAAATTTTTTCTAAAGAAAAGATCAATAAATTCTAATGTATAGTCAAGTGATCATTTCAACACAACCGTCTCATCCCTTTACAATAGTGATAATATTATATTACTTAGTGTCAAAGAATCTTAAATGGATAAGTTCAATACTTCTTTTAGTTTGATCCAATTGTCATTTTCGTTTTTATCAATTTAAAATAGAAATTTAAATATTTTATTTAATGTTCCAAATAAATATTTTATTTAATAATAAAGTATAATATTTTATATAAAAGATGTAATTTTTTTAACTCTACTCTAAATATTTAAAAGTGTAATTATTATTTGAAAGATTATAAATATATTTTAATTTTTGATTTAGTCATATGCCTTTCCATGTATAAATTTTCATTCAATGTAGTGGATTACCTATAATAATCAAAAATTTTAATTTAAGTGATAATAAATATTAGTAATTTAAATAAAATTAATAAAATTAATTGTATTTATAAAGATATTTTATTCGAATATGCATATGCACGTCGGCACTTTGATCCGACTCAACTGCCATACATTTTCAAATGATCCGACTCAACTTTTTTTTCGCTTTTTTTTTTTTTTTGTCTCTACTTGATGTCTTTTAGAGTTTATCAGAATCAAATTCAAACCCGCAATATTTTTTGGCTACGCTCGTAAAGATCAAACATTTTGTGGCAATTCTAACTGTTTTCTTTTTATTTAATTAATTTTTTTTCCCTTTTTCCTTTAAATACCAAATCCTAACAATCTTTGTTTTTGCGTTCCCCCCTCGATCAAAAGCAAGTTCAGAATTCCATCATTTTTTATATGGTTATTACCCAATATGTTCTTGTTCACAATCAATATTCTCTTTCCTCCCTTGGTTCGAGATAGTTATTCATGAGATAGTTATTTGAATAGTTGAAGAAAAGACATACCCCTTTATGACAAATTTTCCATCAAAATGGTTGCAAACAAGTACGTTTTCTGACGAGCGGTTTTGGAAATGGCATGGATCATTCTTAGGATCAACGACTCAAGACTATTCTGGCTCCTTTTTTGTGTTTTCTGTTATGAAAATCATGAAGGGAAGCCTTGGATTTAGTTTTATTATTATTATTATTTTTTTTTGTTGAACTGGCTTTCTTTCTTATTAATAGTACCTTTACATCATAGACTTTAATATTCTTGAGATTTTTCTATAAACAAAAAGAACTTGAAAACTTTGGTGATTAATATACGCCTCAAACTATGTATGGAAAGGCAGTTCGCTTGCATACCCATCTAACCGAATCCGATCACGGATATATTGAAACCGATCCCACTGGCCGTTATGGTAGGGTAAGTTCTTATAGATTCTTACTTTTTAATCATATATTATATTTTGAATGCGTTTTTTAAGTTTCTACTAGCTAGACTACTAAATTTTTCTTTTTCTTTTTTCCTAATAGAGGAGGACGAGTATTAATTCTAACTAAAAACCTTGTTGGATTAAGACAATTAAATTTCTTTTGTTCAATACAATTGAATATGATGTTTTATAGCTCGTAAGAATGGCTTACCAAGATAGTTGGTCTTCAAGATTGCATCAAGTTGTTAGCCATATGTGTACTTGTATTCTTTTCAATGTCTATAACAATTGATTACCAAGATAGTTGATTGTGCAATTGTAGCAACGACCTTGAAGTTCTACAAATACTTTAGAGGTTAATTAATTGGGTGGTATCTGGTTTTATACAGTTTGTCAGTGCGCTTTCCTAGGTGATGAAGAAACAAAAACCAACTTGATTGGATTTTTCCCCCTTGGATGAGATTTAGCTTGTGTATGAAATTGATAATCTGCTTGATAAGTGAATTACATTAATCTGTCATTTCCTTAAAATCCCTGGCCTCTAAACTAATAGTTAAGGAAAATTCAAGGTTCAAGAATCAGGAGCTCATATATTCATGGATCATCATGAATGGAAACAAAATCTTTTTCCTTCTGATTCCTATTTGATCACGAAGGAAGAGTTATTCAGTCACATGATAAGCAGTTTTCATTTTTATTTGGAAGATCTTGAATATGAAATTGGAGAACAATATATGCTGAACGGCTGCGTTAAGCAATAACTCCAATTTAAGAAATAAATATAAAAGCCGATCATAGTAAAAAGGTAGTAGATTCAGATGGAAAAGATTGAAGAATTTAACACACTTCCTTTCTATTCGTTATTTTGAATCTTTGACTCATCAATTGATCATGGCATCACTGAAAAGAGGAGCTAATTTTAATGAGATTCTGGTTGGACAGTTTGAAGAAGTTCTTGGCAGAGGAGCAATGAAAACAGTGTACAAGGCAATTGATGAACATCTAGGAACAGAGGTGGCATGGAATCAGGTCAAAATCAATGAAGTACTTCGCTCACCTGAGGAATTGCAGCGATTATACTCGGAGGTTCACCTTCTCAGTACCCTCAGTCATGATTGCATCATCAAATTCTACACCTCCTGGATTGATGTTAACCGTAGAACCTTCAACTTCATCACTGAAATGTTTACTTCAGGCACACTAAGAGAGTAATGGTTTTTTTTACGCTACTCGAATTTTAGGGCATATTTTTTAGATACGAAATGGTTAATCACTATGTTAGTGTTTATGCAGATACCGGAAAAAATATAAGACGGTAAAAATCCAAGCCATTAAGAATTGGGCAAGGCAAATCTTACAAGGTCTTGTGTATCTACATGGCCATGATCCTCCAGTAATTCATAGAGATCTGAAATGTGACAACATTTTTGTTAATGGCCATCTTGGACAGGTCAAGATTGGTGATCTAGGCCTTGCAGCAATACTTAGGGGCTCCCAATCGGCGCATAGTGTCATAGGTACTCATCCACTCCTATGTGTTTACCAAAAAAAAAATGGTAATGCTGACTAATGAGCTGGGGTCCAGCGGTACTGGAGTTATCTCTAGGGCTGTGAAGTTGCAAATCAAATCTCTAATTGGAACCCCATAATATCACAGACAGCCTTCAGTTATTTCCACAATGAGTCTTGTTGCAAAACAAGAATATTAGTTCTGCCCATTTCAGATAAGTACTCATATTTATCAATTTCTGTAATATTTTTAGGCACTCCAGAGTTTATGGCACCAGAACTATATGAAGAGGATTACAATGAACTTGTTGATGTCTATTCATTTGGCATGTGCGTTTTAGAGATGCTTACCTCTGAATACCCTTATAATGAATGCGTTAATCCTGCACAAATTTACAAGAAAGTGACTTCGGTAAAGTCCTGTTCTGATGCCAAGATGTCATATGCTTTATCAGCAAACTAGAGTATGAACTGAGTACATACCACGTCTGTTTATGCAGGGGAAGCTACCTGCAGCATTCTATCGGATTCAGGACTTGGAAGTGCAAAGATTTATCGGAAAATGTTTAGTACCTGCTTCAAAAAGAGTGTCAGCAAAAGAGCTATTACTTGATCCATTTCTTGCATCTGATGAAGGTGAATCATCAGCTGATGCAAGGTTTGAAAATCGAAAGCCATTTTTTGATGGTGGGGAAATGGAAAAGCTACAACTGAGTGACAAACCACCAAGAACATGCATGACGATCACTGGAAAGCTCAATTCTGAAGATGATACCATCTTTCTCAAAGTTCAAATTGCTAATGAAGACGGTATGGCTCAAATTCATTGCTTTCACAATGTTGCATTATTTCTCTTCTAACAATAAGTTGTTATGCATAGGTTATGCTATTGTTACAGCAGGATATCTAACAAGTTCTTTGATCATTGTCTTGTAAGATTCCTCTCTTATGATGCTTTCTTGCAGGTTCTTTCAGGAACATCTACTTTCCTTTTGACATTTTACATGATACACCAATGGATGTTGCAATGGAGATGGTGAAGGAGCTGGATATAGATGATTGGGAGCCAATAGAAATTGCCGAGATGATAAATGGAGAAATTTTATCTTTGGTGCCGAATTTGAAGAAATTGGACTTGCCTCAAGTTGAAGCTTACCATACATTCAACTGCCAAGAAGATTACGGCCCTAATGATCCTTTTGATCGCTCCTCTTGTTCATCATCTCAAGCATCTCTATCAGGATTAATGACAGAGTGGCTCCATGGTATTCCTCCTATGATCCCTTCGATTTGGTTTTCGGTTTTGTTGAATTCAAATTCAATCGCTTTTTTAGTTTGCTTGAACATGGTCTTGGATGAATCTGGCATTGGTTGATGATCTGTCAATAAGTCTTTCCATATATATCCTGAACCCGTACTATAGGTGTCTAAAAATTACAGAAGCATGAGACAGGGTAGGCAGCTTTGCAGACTGATACAAAATACTGAAATAGAAGGATAAATAGTTGATACAATTGCTGTTTCAGGTGATTTTTTTGATGATACCACCTCTCAAAGCTCTTCACACTCAGGATCATATTCCAACTTGAATTACATTTCCACTGATGATCACAAGTTTGAAACGAGCACAACAAGGGGAGATAAACATCCCATCACAAGAACTCACAATTCAATAAGATTTTGTCCTCAAGAAAATTGGAATTCATGCATTGGCCAGGCCATTGCTGAAGATGCATACAGGCAATGCAAGCTGTTACTGAAATCACAATACGGAGCTTCTACTTCTAGACATACGAGGGTGATGGACAGCCAAAAGTTAACAAGAAACCGCTCATTAGTGGATGTCCGTAGCCAGTTACTGCACCGGTCATTGGTGGAAGAAGTAAACAAGAGGCGGTTGTTCAAAACTGCTGGAGATGTCGGAAATGTTGGTTTTCAGGCACCTCCTGTGGATTCTAAAAAGATTTCAAAGCGAAATTCTAGCAGAAGAAAATAATGGAAACGCTATTTTTCACAACTGACGTGGATATGAGAAATTATGAACTTTGCATCAAGAAAAGGACATGGAATGAAAGTGCTTCATATTTGAGCTAAACTAGCTTTGATGCTGTGAATATGTTGGGTGATCATCCATGTTAGAGAGCATGAAGAATTAAATTAATTACAAGATGTGAAGAGTTTACACTAGAGATCCAGTGTAAATATTATTATTACTTGAACATGATAGAGCCTATACATAGTTCACATTCTTTTACTTTCAGCAGTGAGTGTAAGAACCATAGAGCTCTGTGTTTCCAACAAGAGTGAGCAGTTTAACCTTTGTGTTGTAAAATAAAATAAAGAAAATGAGGTCCTGTTACCAGATTGGGATCGGCATTTTAGCAGTCCTTTGATAAGCATATCAATTTGAAATATATCTTTGTCTGTGAATTGTTAGATGTAGATTATAAATAAATTTTATTTCTATTTTCCTCGGTAATTTTAGTTAC
Source organism: Hura crepitans (assembly GCA_948208565.1). Classification (NCBI taxonomy): domain Eukaryota; kingdom Viridiplantae; phylum Streptophyta; class Magnoliopsida; order Malpighiales; family Euphorbiaceae; genus Hura; species Hura crepitans. The sequence continues at coordinate 7,695 of CANXYI011233015.1, read as the reverse complement.
TTTAATCGATTTTACTTAAATGAGTCCTGCCTGGGACTATCTAAATAGGAAATCCGCTGACATTGCTAGCAACATGGATAGATAAAAACAGTACGGTAAGGATCTTTTGCTTGTAAGATAAACTGAGCGACATTTATCTTGTACAATTGAAGAAACATTTTGCCTATTTTATGTAAGCAAATATTAGTCTCCATCTGTTTGATTATTGATTTTCACGCATTGTTTCTAGATAATTATTGATTTGACATGGACATACAAAATTAACCTTATATGTATAAAGATTTGGGGGAGAAAGGATTAATTCCAATTGCTTATTTTGGGGACAAAATGATTTAAGAAGCTTAGCCATTATCCTCTATGCCATGATTGCCATCATTAGGCAGATTCTAAAACATGAGAACTTTGACCATGTAAAGAAACTGGTAGGCAAAAGATTTTTTTTTTCTATAATTAAAATGAAATAAGTGGAAGAAAGATCAGCGATGAAAATAAATAATGCGATCCTGCATGCTATGTATTCCATGTGCATATTATTCATGAAATATACTGTGATTTTGTTATATGCGCGTCCAATTGTTATCATAAGAACATTTTTCCTTGACGCTTGCTTGAATTATGATGCTTCCCGCATAGTTTACTATTATTATTGTTGTTAAATTGTGGATTTCCCTAGAAAAGTCATTCTATTTTATAATTGACCCTTTTTTTTCTAAAGGAATAAGAAACCATATTTTCTTTGGTAATAGCCCCATTTACCAAATACAAGAATCATATCTCAAGTTGTTCAATTTTGTTGTCTACCAATCTTGAAAAATGATAGGAGGATTTGCAAACCCTGCAGATGAGAGTATGAAAATGGAGGCTTGAATGAAGAAACGATTCTTGAGGTATTCTTTTTTCCAAGAAAAGTGACGTGTCAATTGCACAATCACCGGGAGGAATGGATTCCCAATAGATTATTGCTCATTTGGCTCTTCCACATTGCTATTGTGGTCCTGATTTTTTCCTTTCACATACTCTCCCTAGTGAATGTCGTCATCATGTTTTCCTTTGAGAAGTCTAATTGCATTCAGATTTTCGTCCAACATGATATATTCTAATTGCTTTAAAGAATTTTACAAAAGAAAAATTTTAACATTTCAACTACATTCAACATAATTGATGTACTTTTCACATGTATACAGAATCGGTTCAAATAATAAAAGAGTGAATGAGTTCGTTTTCACAATAATTAATGATTAAGTATCAAAATTATATTTATTAACTATTATTTAAAAGCAAAAATTAATGGAAAGACTACACTTAAAAATAAAAAATTAAAATTGAAATAATGAAATCATAAGAAATTAAGAGATTTAAAAAGAAATTAATATATACGAAGCTAGGGTATCTTTGGTTTCACTTATATCTATCTCTTTTTACTAAATCTATTAGGAATCAATTTAATAACTTAGGTAAGGAAAGAATAATCATTAATTATTTAACGATTTCTTCCAAGCTATGCTAAACCTATTCTTTAATTCCTACTAACCCTTTTTAGTAGATATCAAAGAATGAAACTGATTTTATGACTATTCTTAACAAATTCTGACAACTCAAGTTATATTATTTCCCTTCAAACCATATTTTTGCATTGTTTATAATTTAATTTTAATCTCAAGACTTTCCTTCTATACTATCTTAAGAAAATTAATCATTCTATCATTGTCTAGTTAATTGAAAGCATTGACATAGTTATAAACAATTGCAAAAATAAAGAAAGCTAATTAGATTAACTTAAAGAGAAGAATTCAATGTAACACCCTTTCACCCAACATTGAAGGTGCCAAATGGTGAAGCATCACATTGCATACATAAGGCACTAATCTTATTTTGTCACATACTATTTATTTACTTATAACTTGATACATTTAGCTTTATCAACATCAACAATAATTCATGCAATTGATTTAGAGTCATTATGCTTAAATATCGGTAGCATACAGTTGTCTAGAGCAACACCCATGAGCAATCTTGTTCAAATCATCCATTTCAATCTATCTCATTCATCATTCATTCACATTCCCAACAGTACAGTAGCATTATTCAAACCTCAAAACTCATTAACAACATACATGTCTCAAATCAACAAATGAATCAATATCTCATGGTCATAAATTTACCATGATATTAACTTTTAAATAGCCAAGACAACACAAAGAAGTAGGTTTACAAAGAAACCAAACCAATGAGAAAAGTCCATTTAATTCGAACATCATTTCTAATAAAAAAATAAAGGAATAAACAAATGAAATAATGTTCAAATAATACATGCGCATGATATCATCAAAATATGGTTTCAGTTTTAGCTGTGGATCCCACTTGCAATTGCCTATACTGTTGATGCCAATTATCTTCAATTTATGTGTGGAAAATCAATGTGCTAAGAATAAAGTTTAGTGGTGCACATATAATTTTAGATGACCTTTATATTTCATTTTCACACAATTAAACATGCCTCTTCAACAAAAAATTTACATATAACTATTACACATCGCATACAATCCATAGATTCATACATACCTTTAGGCTTTGCTTTATAGGGATAGTCACAATACATTTTCATCATTTATAAGAAGCAAAGATAAATAAAGCATCCTTCACATTGTATCATAATAATCACCCTCATATTTCTTTCACAATGTTCACAGTTAAGAATAATAGTCATTAGCCTTATGTTTCATAGCCCATTGTATTCCAGTACCAAAACATAAACTAGATAATGGTTAGTGATAATGCTTAATGGAGCATAAATATTGTATAATGCTCAATAAAAGCTTAAGCATCGATAACCATATAAATCATATAGTGCTCAACAAAGCCTAAATGTCTATTTATGCATATGTGCATATTGATGCTTAAACTAGGCATTATGTGTTGTAATATAAATCAAAGTGATTAAGACAAGAGTGCCACTATGATTCAAATACATGACTAAAATGCAATCATTACAATACTACTTAACTCACCTTATTGGGAAGCTAACTTATCCAAACCCTATTAGTACTGGTCTAGAGGTATACATAGGCACTGTAATTCATATTCTCACTATTCAATTAGAATTTAATTCCTTATCAATTGCTCATCTTTTCATATCCTCATGCTTGTAAAATATAATCATGTCATTATATGGCAATTCATCATACACGTATAATTATGTCATAGATCATCACAATCATGCCATTACCTTTCAACGCATCATGTTCAAGTCACCATATTCGTGTCATTATGGTCATAAAATCATGTTCATCTCATTGAACTCATTCATCATAATTCCACAACATTAAGCTTTTCACATTCTTCAAGTCAATATCATGTATTTGCATGTCAATTCATGCCCAATTTTAGGTTATTCAAGCCCATGGTTAGAAATCTATAAGCTGAATTCATGTTAAAGTATCATATCAAAGACATAATACAGTTTGAAATAATCTCATTTTATATTAAGTGTTTTAAAGGGGTTATGATTGTGGTTCCTTTATGATCATGGTCATGAGGACTCTCATTTAACCATTGCCAACAAATAGGTCATGACCATGAGGCTTAAAGGGTTATGGCTATAGGGCCTTATTTTTTCAGACACTATTTATCTTGTTTGAAGAGGTCACAAGCATGAGCTTAAAAAGGGTAATGGCTATGAGCCTTTTAAACATGACGAGCCAAACTCGATGTTATTCAATTTTTAGTAGGTTTTTAATCTAATTTTAGTCCTAATTCATGCCAACACATGTTCAATCAATTTGTAGATATCATATATGAATAATATAACATTTTAAACCCTTCAATTGAATAAACAACATACATTAAAACAAAAATGGACCCAGTTACACAACTTTATGCACAATCCCCATATCAATTTCATGAAAATTATTTGGGGAAATAAAAATTCCATGTGCACGTACTGATTTTGCATTGTAAAAAAAAATTCTTGGCAGAGCTTTTTAAGCTTTTACAATGGGATTTTCCCTTTGATTTTATTCTAGCCTATTCTTCTGTTTCTTCTTCAATTCCACATAAGATCCATGGCAAAACACATCTAATTTCACAATTAAATGAAGAGAAATGCAAAAAAAATAACAAATATAAATCACTAGATAAAAGATTGAGTTGTTTTACCTTAGTGATTTTATGTCTTTTAATGTTTAAAGAGTGTACGTAATGTTTAAAGAGAAGAGAAAAGAAAAAAAAACAATGTTTTCTTTTTATATGTTTGTAGAATTTTTGGCTATTTTTATGCCTTTAATTGATGGTTGATATCATCTTATTAAAATCCATCCTAAGACTCTCATGCTCTCATATGAAAAATATCTTTTTAATATCTTTATTTTTATTTAATTCTTTTTTATAAAGAATATGTGCAGACATTTTTCCTTTTAATTTTTAAAATTTTTTATTTTTTTCTTGTTCACCTCATTTTTATTTTTATTAAATTAAATTTTATATTTTGTTTGTTTGGTAAAAAGGGAAAAATAGGATGTTACAAACCTTCCACTCTTAAGTAATTTTGTTCTTGAAATTACCTGAACCAAAAAAATGTGAATATTGTTGTCTCTTGTTGTCCTCATATTCTTATGTAGTATCCTCAGTATTATGGTTCCTCCATAAGACTTTAATAAAATGGAATTCTCTTGTTCCTCAACTCTTTAATCCATCTAGCAAAATCTTGATTGGTTCCTCTTTATAAATCAAGTCTGGCTATAACTCTATTGATTCAAATATAATCACATGCGAAGGATTCAATTGATACTTCCTTGACATCGATACGTGGAACACATTGTATAACTTATCTAGTTTTAGTGCTAGTTTATAGGTTACTAGTCCCACACATTCAATGACTTTATATGGGCCAATAAACTTAGGACTAAGCTTACTCTTCATACCAAAAGCAAAGAACCATCTTACATGGTGAAACCTTCCAGAATGCTTTATTACTAACCTTGTATTCTATATCCTTCATTTTTAAGTTAGCATAGGATTTCTACCTATTTGAGGTAATTTTCATTATCCTTGATAAGTTTCACCTTCACCACGATTTATCTGATCAAATTTAGTGCTATCACTTTATCCTCACTGAGCTCAATCTAATAAGGGCATTATGCACTTTCTTCTATAAAGTGCCTCATATAGTGCCATCTTAATACTCGCTTACTATCTATTATTTATGGAGAGTAGTTTTTCCTTCTGTGACCTCCTTATTTTTTCAAAGAAGACGGGCAAAAAATATACCCTTATATACACTTAGGTGGAGGGCTAAGATTGATCCACTAAAGCCGATCCAAAGACTCACAAAATCTACTTTTGAAAAAATCACTTTAATTGTTTTTAATTTTAATTTTATTCTCTTTCTCATAAAATTTAATGTAGCAAATTTTCTATTTTAATTTTTAATTTTTCTCTTAAAATTATAGTTTATTATTGTTAAATTAAAATTTATTATTCTAGGTTTGAGTATTAGGTCAAAAAGAAATTTTAGGAAGTTACAATCTTTCCTCTTTTATGTATTTCATTATAGATGTTATTGTCTCATGTTATCCTCTCATTCCTACATAGCTTTTTTAATATTATGATTCCTTACAAGACTGTAACAAGTGGAATTCTTTTGTTCCTCAACTCTTTAATCTACTATGCTAATAGATTGACTAGTTCTTCCATATAAGTCAAATCTAGCTTTAATTCCACTAACTCCACTAAAATAACATGTGAAGGATATTATCTATACTTCCGTAACATCGACACATGGAAGACATTATTGATCTTACCTAGTTCTAGTGGTAAAGATAGTCTATAGGTTATTAGTCCAACATGTTCAGTGGCTTTGTAAGGGTCGATAAAACTAGGACTAAGCTTACCCTTTTTGCCAAAACAAAGGACTTTCTTGTATTTGAAACTTTCAAGAACACCTTGTCACAAATCTTATACTCTATATCCTTTCTCTTTCAGTCTACATAGGACTTTTACCTATCCGAGGTGACTTTTAAATTACCCTTGATAATCTTCATCTTTTCCTCAATCTATTTTATTAAATCTAGACACATCACTTTATCATCACTATGTTTTGTCCAACATAAATGGGTTTTACACTTTCTTACACAACGCCTCATAAAGTGCCATTTTTAATACTTGCTTGATAGTTATTGCTATATACAAATTCAATTAGTGAAACGTATCTATCCTAGCCTTCTTCAAAGTCTATGACATAGCTCTTAAGCATATCATAAAAAACCTACATGCAAAACTCCTTATCACTTACATTTCTTAAATGGAAAAGGATTATTAGTCTTAAAGATTACTTGAATAACTCTTTTTGATTTTCTATCTATTTATGGATAGAAAGCCGTATTAAAGTTCTACTATGTACCTAAGACCTCATACTGCTTTTTCCAAAATCTCGAAGTAAACCTTAGGTCTTACAAGAAAGGATGGATGTGGATAGTCCATGTATCCTAATTACTTCATTGATGTATATATATGCTAATCTCTCTAATAAATAGTTGGTTCCAATAGGCAAGAAATAAGCCGACTTGGTCAATTTGTTGACTATAACCCACACTACATTAGGCTTTTTCTAGGTAAGGGTAGGTTAATCATAAAATCCATGGTGATTTTGTCCCATTTTTGCTTGAATATTACTAAAGGTTGTGACAAACCTAATGGAACTTGGTATTTTGCCTTAACTTGCTTGCATGTAGAACACTTAGTCACATATTTTGCAATATCTGTTTTTGTGCCCAACCACTAATAATGGGTCTTCTAATTTTGATACATCTTGGTGCTACCAAGATGCATAGCATATGAATCACAATATGCTTTATTAAGAATTAACCTCTTTAGTTTATAATTATTTGACACGCATATTCTTTCCTTATAATGTAATTGGCTTTTCTTGACCACAAACTCACTTTGCTTCCCCTCTTAGATTTGCCTTACATTACCTATTAGCTTTTCATCTTTTCCTTAGGCTTCCTTCACTTGTTGTAAGAAATTAGATTTTACCCTTAACTTACTACAATAGATCCATTATGTGCCAACTTTAAATGGACATTCATAGCTCTTAGTGTTACATGTCAAAGAAAAATTACAAATAATCACTTGCATGTGATTCTTGATAAGCATTAGAATTGACAAGAATAAGAATTCACATAAGAGTTTTACCTATCAATAATCTTTTACTTAAGGAATCAACTACTACATTCATTTTTCTAGGATGGTAGTCAATTATACAATAATAATCCTTAAGTAACTCCACCCATCCTCTTTACCTTAAGTTTAGTTCCTTCTAAGTAGGCAAGTACTTGAGACTCTTATGGCCTGTATTTATGAAATACTTCTCTGTGTAGATATAATATCTCCAAATCTTCATTGCAAACACAAGGGCTACAAGCTCTAAATCATGGTAGGATAATTCTTTTAATGAGTTTTAAGTTGCCTAAAAGCATAAGTAATAACTTTACCCTCTTGTATCAGTGCACATCAAGGGCCATAATGAGAGGCATTATTATATAGAACAAAATCCTTTCTAGACACCAATTGCGTAACTATTAGAGCTTGAGTCGATAACACCTTAAGCTTTTCAATGTTTGCTTGACACTTATCATCCCTTTTAAACGTGACAATATTATGGAGTAGTCTAGTAAATGAAGATGTTATGATTGAAAT
>CANXYI011233012.1:0-11182 GCA_948208565.1 Hura crepitans | reverse complement strand
CACATTTGGCATACCATACCTAAACACATATCATCTATCATGTAGACTTCACTCACCTTATATAAGTGTAACATGCATCCATCACATATTCACATTATGTCTAAAGCATGTCATGTACATACCCTATGCATTTGAATCATAAAAGTTACATCCTATTCATACATTTGGCATACTATAATGTAAACTTTACATCCATCGCATATCCACAAGCATTTACACTCATATTATATACATATCACATGCATTGCTAGCATTTAATCTAACAATTAGCCATGTAATTTAAGCATAACATAACATCATTAATGCTTGAAGCACACATCATATCATATTAACAATTGTATCATGCTAACTATAAGGATCATCCTTTGCTTAGGCTCTTCAAAGGAAAAGACTCAAACCCTCTGCATCCTTTAACACTCTTCACCATAAAAATGGAAACTAGACCTAAAACTAAAGGCGAAAGTCAATTTGTGACTAGAGGTATGTTTAAAAAAGCGATAGCAGCATTAGAACAAAGAATGACAACACTCATAGAAGAAAATATGTGAGAAAAGTTTAAAGTCTAACAATAAGGCGCTCTGAAGAACTCGACGGGCATGAATTTGACCATGGGAGCAAGCATTGACCAAGCAATTGGGCCAAGAAAGATTTCTCACAAATTGAGCCTTCTGAATAGACCCATGTCCATGATGCTCAAGGAATTAAAAGAAGAGAACCTCATTCGACCCCTAATACCTGAACACTATTCCTTACCACTTCTACCTAACCATCGCTATGACCTATACTGTGCTTATCACTAAAATACTGAGCATTTGATTAACAAATGCAAAGCCCTCCATCGAGCCATTCAAGACCTTATAGACCATGGTATGATACCTTATCCTAAAGATCACCCATTGCCAGACCTCACCAACATTCCTTAAATCTCTAAGAAGCGAGGTTCTCTCTTTTTGACATTCAGTCTACCACCTTATGGGCCAACTGTTGACCAACTATAAAATCTTGCCAATCAAGGATATGAAAGGATCCAATAAAGATAGGCTAAACTGTCCTGGTTTTCTTATCTCAGTTGTTTTCTTTCTTTTATGTTGGAACAAATAAAGTTTAATAAAACATCATTTTGGCTTTTCATAAGCATCTTTGTGTACCACAATCATTGCATAACATGGTATTCTTGAAAGTGAGTTAAGAGATTTCAAAATAAAAAAAAGAAGAAGAACAAAACATGATCAGCTTAATCCACACTTGTTACAAACAATTTATGATGGCTTGCCACTTCTGCACACAATTTTAAGACTTAAGACTTGATCTTTCCTTGTAAGGCATGAGAAATATCCCTGAATAAAAGATGTGAGATAAAAAGAAAATAACAAGCTAGTGGTAATTAAACGCGAATGGATACTTTCTTTCAATCTTAAAAGAGATTCAAATTCAACGGGCTCCAAAAAAAAGCATCAAATTCATTATGTCCAATCATTTTCTTCAAAACCTAAGAACCATTCTAAATGACAAACATTTCACGGTTCTTATTACCTAAAATCCAAGGGTCAGACTAAGATGCCTAAACTCCAAAGCTTACAAAAATTTACCTCATCTTAAGCCTTAAACAAATGAGCATTCTCTTTTCAACCATGGTTGCCCTCATTTAAAAAGAAATAAGTTTTCTAAATCCCATTGGGTTGATTAACCAAGACCATAAGCCTAGGCAAAAATTAGGGAAATTGAGAGAAAATATTTAGTCAAAAAATCTTCAGAACTGACTAATAATAGAGATATCATCAATACAGTACTCGAAAAGGTCAAAAAGATGACATTCAAATCATTGGGGGGGCACGAAGTTGGCACCCGCTGCAAACTACTTACCTCCATCTCCTATGGCAATAGCTCTAAAATATATCGAGCCATCTAAAAAGGTGCAAGCATAGAATCAGTTTATTAAACACAACACAATTAGATCCCAAACCTTAGCTGAATGTGGATAAGCAAAACTTTAAAAAAAAAGAAATGAATTTTCTAATTCTCGCTAGGTCAATCAACTAAGAGCATAAACTTAGGCAAAAGTTAGGGAAATCGAGAGAAAATATTTAGTTGGAAAATACTTGAACCAACTAATAACAAGAGTACCATGTTCTGTAATCACATACATTCACATGCTTATTCATCATAATAATTCTATCTTCAGCCACACGTGCTTAAATGTCCTCCATGGCAAATTGACATTTCACCTAAGCCTTGGCCTTACCATTTTTCACCTCAACTCAACTTCCTTCTTAACATCTTCCCTAGCCTTTCCATTAAAATAACTGGACCTCTTTCTTTAAGAGACATCTCATTACCCCAACCTAGCCTATAACTTCACTTTTTTCTCAAACCTAACCTTTTCCTCTGATAAGTCTAAGAGGGGAATGATCCCAATATATATACTAACTCATGCACATATACATTGTAAATAATAGGTTTACTCACTTACACTCATTCATATATCTATCTTAGGAAAAGTACCTATTCTACCCATTCATACATTGGCCTTCATTCATACATCCATCACAAAAGAACATTCATTCACTGCAGAAGAAGATGCATTCATTATTCAACATGTATCAACCTTCACCACCCATTCATCACAAAAAAAAGATATATCCTCATCCAACATATATCTGCCATCACCATTCATACATCGTAAAAGATGATTCATTCATTCCATCATTTAGGAAAAAGTCATAGTCATAGTCATATCTTCATAAGTAAAAACACACATGCATCACTACAGTCATTAGAAATGCATTGTTCATGCACATACCTTGCCACATTCCTTTATCTAGAAAAGATTAGGAACCAACATGCATCACTACATTCATTATTCACCACTCAGTAAAAACATACCTAGCCACATTCCTTTATCTAGAAAAGATTAGGAGCTATCATGCATGTCATAACATCTAATCATTCAATCACCTTATTCCTTCATAGAATCACCTCATCATTTATCTATATATTCCCCTATGCATGAAAAGCATGCATCATTTATCTATGTTTTCTTGTGTATGAAAAGCATGCATCCTTTGTTCACATGTTTTTTTACGCATGAAAAGCATGCATTATTTATCCATGTTTTCCTATGCATGAAAAGCATGCATAATTTTCCTATGTTTTCCTTTACATGAAAAGCATGCATTATTTATTTACATGTTTTCTTATGTATGAAAAGCATGCATCCTTTGTCTACATATTTTTCTATGCATGAAAAGCATGCATCATTTATCTATGTTTTCTTTTGTATGAAAAGCATGCCTCATTCATCATACTTTCCTTTGCATGAAAAAGACATGCATTAGTCTAAATTGCCAAAGTATTTTCCTACGTAAGAACATGCACCATCTATGCACATTAACCATATACAAAGCAAACTATAGATATCACGAAGTTGCTGAATGGTGCGAATGATAAAGCCACCAAATGGTGCAAATAACGAAGCCACCAAATGGTGTGAATGTCAAAGACGCTAAATGTTACGAAGGATGAAGCCGACAGATGGTGCAAATGACAAAGTCGTTGAATGGTGTGAATGATGAAGCCACTAAATGTTGCGAATGACGAAGCTATAGAATAGTGTGAATAATGAAGCCATCAAATGGTGTGACTGACAAAGACATCAAGTGGTGCGATGCAAGCATGATAATAGTGAGCTAGATCGCGAAAAGGCGAACACAACAAAACTTTAGGTATATTACCATGTCTTAAGTACTTTAATGCCCACTGTTGCTTTAGCATTTCACAACACATACCAAAGTGGGGGCAACTATAGACGTCTGAAGTTTAGCCTATGATGATAACCAGAGACAAGCTCAAGTAACAAGGCAAGCAAACTATAACCTAAGTCTACATGAACTAACATGGCACACATTTGCTCGAACTTGATGCTATGAGGTCTGCACCATAGCTAGCCTAGACCAGTTGAGCCCAAAGCCTAAGATCCACACAAACAAGCCAAAGCCCATGTCTGCATGGACTAAACAAAACTTGGCCTAAAGCCCATAACTAGTGGGAAAGCTTATAACCTAAGTCTGCACGGACTAAGTTGTACAAGTCTGCATGGACTTGCTGATGTAAAACTTCCAAAAGCACGAGATTCCTATCCAAACTTTGTCTCCCAATCTTAGAAGGACTCTATCACTTTTGAACGGGAGACTCTCAACCCTAAGCCTATAAATACCCTTCTTAGGTATGAGAGAAAGGGGAAAGCTTGGAGGCTCTTTGAGAATAGTGTTTTGAGCATCCAAGAGATCCATTTTATGAGTCTAGGAGTGGACTCCAATTAAGAATCGCTCTACTAAACCTATTAGCCCACACTTAAAATACTATTCTTCCTAAATCCTACCTTTTTGCATTATTGCTTAAAGTCCATTTACAGAGGTAATATCTGAGGTCTTCCATTATACATTCATACTATTTTCATAGACCTAAGATCTCCAAGGATTGATCACAAGTGAGGTGATTCTATGTAATCCCCACCTTGGTCATAACAATAGGTCATCATTTTAAATTGTTTCATATTGTATAATTGCCTGTTTTTATGTCATATCTATTATGTTATTTTTGTCCTAATACAGTCCTATCTATAAGCATGCTAATGTTTACACGAACTTAATTTCTTGATATATGTATGATATGTCATCTGCAGGGACTTATGTTCAATGATAGTGTATTATTTGTCTTATGTATCATATTCTAATGTATTTTGCTTATTGTATTGACCTAATTTTCTAATGTTATCATGTTGTGTAAATATTCTATTCTTTAATATGCATATTGTTGACATATTAAAACTATTGTGAATTCCGCATGGACTCCCTCTCATGAGGAACATAGTTCATACGGATAGGCTTACTTTATCATTGTTTATTTTGTCTTCAAGTCTGTACGGACTTCCTCTCATAAGGAATGTAGTCCGTACGAATATATTTATGTTAAGCATGCTATCCTTTTTTTAGTCTGCATGAACTCCCTCTCACAAGGAACGTAGTCTGCGTAGACATTTATGTTGAATTCTAGTTTTCACATGTATTCATGTTTTTTGTCCTCTTTATAAGTCCTTATAAATCCTTATTTGGTATCATTAACCTTTTCCTTTGAGTTGTGTGCAAGTGATCTTTCTCATTGGAGTGAAGGTTCAAATGGACATAATTGCCCTTATAAGCAGCAGTCCGCACGAACACATGCTAGAGCTATATAGAGTCCACACAGACTTAACGTTGTACAGGCGGGACCAATTAAGTGTTCTGTTTTATTTCCCTTAGTTTTGTACTTATTATATCTTTTGGATTATTTTGGGTTGTAATAGGTAGTTAATAACTTATTTTACATGCCAAGTGCCTAACTTCACTTCAGATGATTTTTCTAACTAATTAATTGGTGTTTTCTTAAAAAAAATGGTTTTAAGTTTTCTCTAATTAAAAGTCATAGGAAAAATGTATTTTAATAAAGGTTAATCGCTTAGAGGGGAGTTAGGCAATTACCACCAATTCTTATGGAATTACGGGTAATTGTCAAGTCAAATAACAACTAATGAATAACCCAATTTTTGGATGTACAATATACTTATTGTATGCTTTAAATATTGCAAATTTACTTCTAATACAAGAAAATGTGACATAATTGCTTTAAATATAATGCATGCTTGATACGGATTGATAAATGTTACAATATACAAATAAGACATATTATTGGGGCATAAATAAGATCTAAAATATGAAACTTTATAGTACAAAAGATCAGGTGGCAACTCCCAAAACAGTAAACTGCTCTCATCCCTGGTAAAAATATATATTTTCTCTACATTAATATTTTGTCATTGTTTTCTAGCATGGGATGTATCTACAAATGATTTAAGCATGAGTTTGTATATGATGCTTGGTTTAAAACTATATTATATGCTCGTAGATAGATTTTGAGCTTGATTGTGTTACATTGTAGTTTGGGTAGAAATGATGTGTGAACTATATAACATTGCTTTTCTATGTAGGAAAAATTTTGGGTAGTGCCTTGAACAACTATTATGCTATCGAATTTTTGGCAAGATGACATTTAAAGTTGATAACTACAAGAATTTTTTATTTGGTAGCAGAAAAAGGCTTTCTTAAGAAAAACAAATAAAGATTTTGGGTATGCATTTTAGAAGTACATTTTTCATATGGTAACATTATTTTGCTTCGTTTCACTGTAGATTGGGTAAGGGGGTGTTATAATACCTATGCTAAGTACATACAGTACATGCATTTATACAAGTATGTACTAAGTACGAGTATGCCACCCATATAAAAGTATCCATTCTTCTTAGCTTATAAGTCATCACTAACTATAATACTTGTAATATATTTGTATGTTTGTTTCCATTTTTTTGTAATCTAATACAAATGTTAGATAAAACTTATAAAATGCCAATGATAAGAACTTCAACCAAACTTTTAGATAAAACTTATAAAATGCCAATGATAAGAACTTCAACCAAACTTTTAAACTTTATTTTAAAAGTTAACATTTTTTTTACAAATAATAAATGTAATGCAAAAGAAAAAGGTTAAGAACATTAGAATTTGCCTCAAAGTATCAACAACCTCAAGTCTTACATCTACAACCTTGTCATGTACTATATTAGGACTTTTTTTTTTAAATAATAACAAATCCTCATCATATCTACTTTACAAAGATAAATGGCAATTGCAGTCTTCACAAACTTCTGTATGTAATCTGCTATAAGTTCCTTATACCCATCTAAACATATTTGATAAGCTTACTAGTATAAACAATCAAAATGAAAACCTCTTACATATAATTCCATAACACTAAATCCAAATTGCAGCAGCAATTAACCAATCAGAACAAATATTGCATATTTGATTAATTTACAAACTAGAGGTGTAGATACCAAAGGCTTGATTAATTTATAAACTATAGGTGAATAGGTTTCAGAGATACCGAAGGAAAAAAAATTGAATCTTTATATAGGTTTTGTAGATACCAATGGAAAAAAAAAAGTTGAATTTTTACCCTTTTATTTGAGTTTTAAATCCATGAGTCAAAAAAAAAAAAAAAACAACTGTCCATTACATCTTACAGGCAAGAGTCAAAGTTGCAACGGTTGTGGTGAATGAGGTGGTGTCACCTAGGAGTGTGAGGAATTTAGTATTTATAAGCTCTTGATCATCAAAGAATATATCCTTACGTATTCTAATAAAAAAGTGATATTTTTAAAAGCAGAAATTTTTTAAAAAAATAGGTAATTTAGAAGTATGAAATTTTAAAGATACATATTTTGAAAAGTGAAATTAAAAATTGGCATCCCGTGCAATTTTTTCAAAAAAAACAAAAAAAAAGAAGAAAAAGAGTGATAATTTCATTTGTTATATTCCAAGTTTTATGTTTCCACTAGGGGTGAGAGTTTGGTTGGCTCCATTTGAAAATCAGCTAAAATGAATTGATTGAATTCTTTCTAAAAATAATCGAACCAATCATATTAGGTATAAAAATCAAATTGAATCGATCAAATTTTTAAGTCAAACTAAAAATCGAGTAAATATATCTTATTGGATTTGAAGGAGGACTAGAAGTTGGTATTTGTAATAATAAAAATAACAAATATAAGAAACTCTATAATTAGAATGAATTCTAAAATTCAAGATTTTTTCCTAAATTAACATTAGATTAGAATGCTTTAATCTTTATTTTATAACATTATAATTTATTTATAATTATTTTATATTTTATAATTTTATCTTTATAATATATTTTATAAGATTTCTTATATTATATATTTTTTGGAATATATTTTCTATTTTATAATATAGAGTAGAGAAGTAATATATTTTTAAGTATATTTTATATAATTTATAGTCATTTTATATAGTTATTTATATAATTATAAATCAAATTATGTTGTAAAGTTAAGCATTTATTTATTAGTTTATTATATAATGATAAATTGGCTCTTAAATCATCAAATTTACTTGGTTTTTATTATTCTAATCAAGTCAATTCTAAAGATTATATATATATATATAGATGAATCTACCACAAAATTAATAAAATCCATCGTAAATTTTTATTTCGAAATAGATCTGCGACGAATAAAAATTCGTTAGTGTATCTTTGTTGAAAAATTTTCATGACGGATTCCAATCAGTAATTTCGCAATAGAATATTTTTATTGAAAAATAAAACGTCCGTAGCGGTTTTTTTTTATTTCATCATATTTTAGTTATTGTTTAAGATCCCAAACGGAATTTTTTTACTGAATTTTAATTTCACTAATGGAAATCCAATTGAAAATAAAAATGTTTTAAAAAATTTTCAGACAGAAAAATCCATTTTGATCCATTGAAATTATTTTAAAATTTTAAAAAATAAAATTATCTATTTGAATAACCACTCATAAGCCACCATAATATCAAAATTGATATTAATAAATAAAATATCACAATAAAAATATATTACAATAAATCACTAAAAAGAGTAATTAAATATAAAATAAAATTATTAATAATGGACATGTTCATTCTGAATAAATTCAGACAATGAATTACAAATGCAAATAATTCACAATCAGCTCTAAAACAACACAAAAGCTTTCAAATTTCAAGATTGGACTCAGTGGCCAACACTTATACAGCTTCCATTAGCATTGGAACATCGTTATCATTGATCTGATGGCCTAATTTTTGCAACCCGATTCTAAGCTCATCAATGTTAATCGTGCCCTTATTGCTAGCATCCAACAATTGGAAGCCCTCCTTTATGCCAGCAACTTCCTCCACTGATAAATGCTCAGCTTTTACCTATAATTTGAAATTGAAAAGATTATATTATAGAACTGTAAGTCTGCACGATGAAGCTAAACTGTAAAATCAAGTTGCGAAAACAAATATTTCTTTAATTGGGAAATAAAAGGTTGATACTTAACCTAAGAGCTCTTTTCTTGAGTTTGTTCATTACCGAGAATTGTTTGAGCCTTGCTATCACCGTTCTACCCAAAGAAACATTTGGAGCCTTCTTTGCATTTTGCGACCAAGGATGGCTTGCATTTAATTTAAGGGATAAGCAAGGATGGGATTAATTATCATAGTTAATAATATAAGTAGTAAAAGCTCCAAAAAAGTAAGAAAATGGATAAAAAAACAAATTATCAATGTTGGCGTCATATTGTCATCTTGGCCACAATATACTTTCCTTTAATTTTTGACGTGTCAAGAATTGATAGTCAGCATTAAAAAAAAAATTGATAGAGCAGAACGAGATGAAATGAATCTTATATAGAAAAGAATCCAAAATATATAATATAAAAAGAGCATATATAATGATGAAATGGCTCTCCAATCACATAAGATAGATAATCATTTAGACAGCAATATCAAGTTATGTCAAGAATTGAAAATTAAATTGGTACCCCATAAGAAAAAGCAGGTGTCTCACCGAGCGTGCCAACATCATCAAGTTATGCGAAAGATTGAAAATTAAATTTGTATTGCACTAATCATACAACATTGGAGATTCAAAACCTAGAGAAGACATACCATGACAACAAAGCTACAAGGCAAGTTTGCAAGCCCCATATCTACATATGCTGGCTGGATGCTTCCTTTATTTTTGCCAATATGTACTATTCATGAATTCAAGCATTTTTTAACTAAATAAATTTCCCAGGAATTAGTAATTTCACAAATTGGTGGTCCTCAATGCCATGGAATTCTCAGAGAAGCATTTATGGGCTCCAGTCCTCAAAATCCAAATCACGCCAACCGTAGCCACTTTGAGAAGAAGACTTTTTATTTTCTAAATGAAGGATACTGTATTCAATAGATCAAGAATAAGGTGCAAACAAGACACATAAAACAGTTATGACATAACATTCCAAGATGACCATAAATGGAAATGTGAAACTAGCCAAGAAAATGGTGTTTACAAAAATGCTAGCATAGTGAGGAGGGAAGCATTGGTCTGGACGTGATCAATTGGAATTGTTGGAAAAATCCACAAAATTTCATGCGAACTTCAGAGTATGTGACAAAGTGACATACTTAGAGAAATCCTAAATATATTTTCACAAGTATATACGAAAAACATGAAAAAAAAATGCTTGTATTTTACGCACATTTTATAGCCAAATCTCTGGCACTCCATGCAGACCAATAAGAAGCAACTAAAATGGTACCAACAGCCATGAAACACTTCTATAACGTCAACAAGTGGGCGCTGTGGAGAATATAGCTGCACATACGCTGATGAAAGGGAATCAATTTCCAAACAAATGATTTTCTATTCAAAAACCATGCAAGATTGAAATTAAGAATTTGAGTATAATGTACATAAAATTTGTTAAATCAAGAATTTTAACTATTGTACCATGACATGTCAAGAATTAAATCATCAATTTAATCCTTTGGAAACTCCAATTCGCAGTCGCGTGCCTCGATTCGTTTTCGCTTTCAGTTCTATTCAAACCCCCATTTTCAACCAAAAACTTGGGACTCCACTTGCTGTCAATGTACAATACTCGATTTTAACCAGTGCTCTTAAGTTCGAATTAAGAGCACCTTGTACCATGACAGAGATTCATGGAAAATAAACGTAGATAGAATTAATTGTGTTTACGGTGGCTGAGAACTGAAATTAAAAAGTCCAAAAACAGAGATAAATTAAATAATACCTTTAATCAATTCGAAAGAGGGGTGCCCTGAAAGCAGCGTTGAAGCTCGAGAACCATGCGGGGGTCAAGCTCAACAGCAATAACCATTTTTCTGGCTGTCAAGAGTTTTTTGGTGAGATTTTCGGTACCGGGACCGCTCTCGAGAATAACACCGGTACTCTTAATTCCTGATTTCTGGACTATGGTGTCAACCAGCAAGGGTTTCTCAAGGATGTGCTGCCCTTTTGATTTGTGGAAAGATATTCCTAGTTGTTAGTGGTTCGAAGGTGCTCGCGAAGCTTTTGGCTTCTCTTTCTTAATCTTGCCACCGACCATTGCTTTTGACTTTTCACGGTAGCAGAGTCAGTGAAGCAACCGAAAGAACGCAAAGTAGTTCCCTGGCTATTAGGGTTTTTATGTTTCGTGAAGAGCAAGTACCTACGGCGTGTTCTCAGTTAATTCTGACCTATTTTTGTACGACGTCGTTTCGGGCGCTTTGGCTTT
>CANXYI011232966.1:0-11595 GCA_948208565.1 Hura crepitans | reverse complement strand
ATCGAAAGGGCTATAGGGTTCATAAGAATTCAATAATTTCTCCCTTTAATTCTACTCTTAATTTAGTAAAAGCTATAAATAAGTTGAAAGGGAAGATAATTGAGTGGTAAAGAGAGAAGAAATAAATGAGGTATAGTTCCTCGTTTATTTTGTCAATCATGTTGCGAATTCATCGTAAGCTATGGCAGTAGGTAGCAAAGGGGAAATCTGAATTATGGCTAGGGCAAATAAGTGTGGCTAAAGTAAGAATAGTAGTAGAAAGGATGATAAGAGAGTAAAGGAGCAAAATTAATTTGATACAGTAGGGCAATTAGAGGTTTTGGATGGGAGGGGATAAGTGTTTTTGGGGAACAACAACCTTAGATCAGCCGCTGTTGGGAATAGTAGCAATATAGCAACAACGATTGCTACTGCTACTGCTATTCAACTAACAAAGGTTGAGATGATAGAATAGGAGTTAGTCTCGCCATTGAAACCAATACCTTAATGTTATTATGGAATAGTAGAGACATCAAAGACAATGACATAAAAAGGTAGTTGTTCTCTGTATCAATAGTGGTGGTTGGTTAGAGACGGACTGAAAATAGGTAGAAATTTTAGGGAATAAGTTGAAAAGTTCTTCCATATAGGTGGATAAGTAGTGTTATGGCTTACTTCATTTAATTTATTTCTAAATTTTGCTAGATGGTTTTTGATATATGGGGGATTAATTCAAGAGTTGGATCTATTTAAATTGGAGTGCAACTGGTAAGGAATTGAAAATTGGCTTAAGTGAAAAATGCTACGATGGAATTAGGATTATTGGTATGGTAATTGTCTATTATTCATCTAAGACTTTGATAGAATTAGGGGCTAAGGAAATTATATAGGCATAAGTTACTTTATTGATACAAATTTTGCAAGCGTTTAGCTAAAGCAAAGTTCATTATAAGATGGAAAGTTGTAGTATTGGGTGAATATAAGGGTAAATGCAGTATGCAGTAGTCGTGAGGCTTTAAAAAGGTTGAATACCACTAGAACGGGGAAGATCATATGCTAAAAGTTTAAGGAGTAGAGGAATATATATAGAAAAACAAGTTTAAGGGGATTAAACCATAATCTAGTCTGACTGGGGTGAACTTGATGAAATTGGGGTTTAAATTTTGGGTTGTTAATGCAATTGGCATAATATGCATATACTAATTTCAAAAAATAGGTTTGAATGAATAAGACATAGTGGGAAAAGAAAATGACTAAGTGATTGGTCGAAAAGAATCATAAATTTTGACATTTTTTATGTGTCCTACCCCTCATATTTTTATGGAGTTTAAACTTAAACATGAGCTGTGATTGCAACTAATAGTTAGTGAAGACATTAAACATGAATCATGTTAATATTTTATTAGCTAAGATTATAGGGTTGGCTCTATATTAGGCTAGTAAGGGAAAATACATGTACCTTGGTGTTTAGATGTAAAATCCTAGACAAAATAATGGTAACAAAAGAAGGACCATTATGAATCAAATCGATAACTATTGAAATGAGTCACATAATTAGCATTGTTAGTGAGTTATTATCCAAGGGTAAATGATTCACAAGAAAATGGTTATAATAGTTGTGCTCTAGATTTATACCAAAATACATTGCCGTTATAAATGGAACATAGTAATTAGATAAATGTATACAACAACCTAGTTGGAATTGCATATGCATGTGAGGAAATGTTTAAACTATACATATTATAGACAACATTAGCCATATGATAGTATGTAGCAAAGGTATTTAGGTATGGGATAAATAGATAATGTCTATTAAATATTAAACAAATTCAAGTTGCTAAACATTCAAACTAATGAGTTCTACTAATCAGTTCATAAATGGTAGTTATATTCGAAGATATTTTTCACGCTTAGTCAAGAGATAAGAACATTTAGTCTACACATTATGGTTATACTTGTAGCAATTCATGCAAGTCATTTTGTAGAAGGTACCTTAGTCTATTTGCTTTATCCCTATGAGCTATATATATATGCATCCATACATATGTGTGTGTTCTCATGGATTAAATAATAAAGAATAAAGAGGCCTAATGGCCAAAATTACAACAAAGACATAGGGACCTATAAGTTTTGATGCCATAAACTCTATATGCATTTGTATATGCATTGGAATGTCGTTATATGGTATGTTTAATGATGAGCACTAAACATCCCTGTATGAACATGAATGGTCAAATGGCTTATAATGGGAAATACATATGATACTTTATGAATTATGAGAGTATTAATGCATAAATGCTTTATTCGTTACATTTGAATAAGAACATGATTATTGTAATGGAAGAAATGAAATTTAGGACCTGAAATTTCTTAAACCTAAAATGACCTTAAAAAGGGTCATTGAGAGTAGATTATGCCATATAAAGAGAATTTGATGTAATTAAGGGCATAAATTGACCTAAATGGATTTATGGCTTTAATTAAGTATACATGTGCATAATACATACTAAAAATCCATAGATGAGATGGATAATGTGATTTGTGGTGCATATTGATCAAATATGGCATAATGGTGTGTGAAAATGAGCATGAATGCTAGAAATGATGTTTGCATTAAAAATGAGTAATTTTACTCATGCAAGGACTATAACTTACAAGTTAAAACCTATGTAAGCTTATTTAATGAGGTGAAATAAAAGATAATGTTTTTTAGCCCATGAGATGCAACAACCTAGGAATAGATAGGTTGATCAATCATTTAAGGGATATAATAGCTACTAGGGCATTTAAATGCTTAGATGAGATCCAAAGGTTCACTTTTAGTCTTACTTGTAGATATATGTGTTAAGATCTTCGGATCACACGAGTGCAGTCGCAAGGTCCCATGGTGGAATCCACTGCACAATTTATGTTTAGCTATTGTAGTACCTAAAAGGTCCAAAATATGGGCCAGTGCACAAGTCATGATCCCATTATCCATAGGTTTGAGGCTATCCCCATAGGTATAAGTTCAAATAATAAAGCAAACAACAAAAGTATTACATAATGCATGTCAAGGTTTTAAGTGATAGATAGGTGCATGTACGATATGGAATGGAACATTTTAATGAATTATTGTTTTTATATGTTGTTTTGCAATACATGCAAGATATGGATATCCTTATGTATGATGTATGTCAACTGGACATGAATGTAGCATATTATCATTTCTATGAATCTTATGCAATATGTAAAATGATTATGCATGTAAATGTAAAACTTTTAACTATGGCATATTAAGAATGATAATTAGCACATGTTATTTCAATTACACCACTAAGCATTTACTTACACATTATTTGTTTATGATGCATAGGTAAGAAGACTACATTTTGATACTTGAAGCCTCAAGATATCAAGACCTATCAAGATAAGGCTTTCTTTTGGTAAAGATTATTTATATTGAAAAGTTGTGATGTATAAGTTGAACTTGAATGTATATTGTAAGGGAATGGACCTAATTTGTATGTAAATTGTAACTAAAGGTCTCTTTTGGATTTCAAAATATGTAAACATTATTATATTATAAAAATGCATGTCGTGTTATATAATATCTCTTCCTGAGGTTGAGATATCCTATTTTTGTGTTTAAGTGTTATAGAGTGATAAGAGGATCACATTATATTTGTAGAAGTGTGTGAATAAGTTATATAAGTGTATTTTTATATGTAAGAAACTAATCAAAATTTGGGATAGTGCCCGATACAACTATTATACTGCCTAAATTTTGGAACGAGCATTCCCAGTTTTGAATATGTAACACTCTTTGAAAAAGGTTTTGAAACCTATATTTTAACACATTTTAATTTAATAAGAAAGTTTTATAACAAGTTAAGGGAAATAGAATGAGTTGGGATATTCTACCTTAGTTGGGTTCGGTGACTGGTTAGCATCTAGACTAGGTAAGTGGTGTCACATTATGTTGTATCAGAGCTCTGATTTATGCATTCTAGCTAATCTTTGAGTGCTTTAGATGTCTAAAGTCTATATCACATACAATTAGATGTCCAAGCTTATCAAAATTATTTTATCACATACATATATGATGAGTGCTTTGGCATAGGGTAGTTAGGATAAAGTTAAAAGTCATACTCCAACTATAGTGGCACCTGAGGCCATAAGAGTTAGGTCTGCATCTGTAAGCATAACATTACATGTATAGTCTACAAGATACGTTCCACTAGTGTTCTTATAGGAGATACATCAATAGTTGAGGTAAGCTTCTACTATTGTGCTGCCACCACCACCACTATATCCTATGATTCCTTTGGCCCTCTAGAAGACCTATTTAGAGAGGGTGAAGAAGTTAGGGAAAAAGTATTTCTAATGAGAAGGCAAGATAGAGCCTGGAAAGGTAGAGTACTGGTCGGATTACACTGAGAAGATTATGAAGCAAATATGGTGCATATCATAAGAGAAGGTTATATGTGCTTCCTCACTCCATCAAGAAGAGGACACAAAGTGGTGGGAGGACCTTACCAATTACAAGATAGAAGACCAAGTTACATTGGATTTCTTCATGATAGAATTCCACAAGAAGTGCACTATAGAGGACTACCTTAATGATAGAAGGCAATAGTTTATGGATTTAAAGTTAAACTAAATGATCATCAATAAGTATGAAAAGGTGTTTACCATACTTAGCAAATATACTAAAGACACCATCACTACTAAGGTAGATAAGTGCAAGAGGTTTGAGAAGGGTCTATATGTAGAGATTAAGTCTCAAGTGGTACCGATGAAGATCATGGATTTCCCCTGGTTAGTGTCAGTTTACAAATCTACTAAAATAGTATAAAAAGAGAGGAAAGAATTCTACAAGAAGAAGAGATCAACTGGTCTGGGAGTATCTAGTGCTACTCTATAGCTAGGGAAGAGGTATAAAAGATTTCAATCTAGTTTTACACAACAATCTCAAAAGCAAGGCCAATCATAAAAATTAGCTTAAAGTAGAAAAGGGAAATCTGGGTAGCCATAGTCACAAGCTACTACTACACCAATATTAGTGGGCAAGAGAGATTTAATTCCTCAGTTTTTGACTTGTTTTAGGAGGCATAGGGGAGAATATTAGATGAGCAAGACTAGTTTATGCTATACTTATGTGCAATCAAGTCACTTTTGCAAGGATTGTCCTCAGGGATAGAGTATGGGTAAGAGATTAGGACCTACACTTACTAAAGGATAGAAGGGAAGCTAAGGAGAGAGAGCTAAGGGAGCTCAGAGAGATAGATTAGAGTCTTAACATGAGCATAAAGTTCCTACCTATCAGTCTGCCATTAGAGCTTAGGAGGATGTTGATGAGCTAGATGTCATAGTTGGTATTTTTTCCTCTTTGACTCTTATATTTTAGCATTCATAGACCTAGGGTCTACATATTTATATGTTAGCACATCCTGAGTAAGAGATCCAAGGTTAGTTTCAAAATCATTTGACTAAGAGATCATGGTTTTTAAACCTATAGGCCAGTATGTGGTAGTTGAATAAGTGTATAAAGATTGCCCTTAATGATACAAGACCACCAATTTTTTTGCTTACTTGATAGAACTTCCATTTGATGATTTCAACATGATATTAGGAATGGATTGGTTGTCCAAATATCAAGAAATTTTGGACTGTAAGTATAAGAGATTAACTCTTTAGGCTGATGATAAGTCTAAAATCATAGTTGTTGAAGGGACAATAAACTTATTGTATAATGTGATATCCATAGTCATTGCAAGGTAGTTGATGAGGAATGGTTATCAGGCACACCTTGGTCATATGTGTGACACTAACATAGAAGAACAAGATGTAAGTGGCATACCTAGTGTGGCTAAGTTTATTGATGTTCTTTTGAAAGAAATACCGAGTTTGCCATTAGAAAGAGAACTTGAGTTCAATATTGCAGTTTTACTTGGTACTACACCGATATTGATAGCTCTATATTAAATTTCACCAGTAGAATTGAAAGAGTTAAAGGTTCAGTTGTAAGAGTTACTAGATAAATGTTTCATCAAATCGAGTGTTTCACCATAGGGAGCATCAATTTTTTTCGTTAAGAAAAAGGATGGTTCACTTCAATTATTTGTTGATTACTGATAGTTGAATAAAGTGACCATCAAGAATAAGTATCCTCTATAATGGAACAAAGATCTATTTGATTAGCTTAAAGGAGCTAGAGTGTTCTCTAAGATAGATTTGAGATCTAAGTACTATTAGTTGAGAATAAAGGAATTAGATGTGGTGAAAACTACTTTCAGAATAAGGTATGGTCACTATGAATTCCTAGTAATGCCATTTGAGCTTACCAATGCTCCTGCAACATTTACGGATTTAATGAATAAAGTTTTTAAACTTTATATTGATAAATTTGTAGTAGTTTTCATAAATGACATTCTAGTTTACTCGAAGAACAAGAAAGAGAACAAATAACATTTAAGAATAGTTATTCATATTTTGAGAGAAGAAAAGCTCTATGGCAAGCTCAATAAGTGTGAGTTTTGGTTAAATGTAGTATCTTTCTTAGGACACTAGCATCAGTTGATGGTATTCGAGTTAATCCCAACAAGATTGAAGTAGTGATGGAGTGGAAGCAGTCGAGGAACACCACAAAGATTAGGAGTTTCCTAGGGTTAGTAGGGTACTACAGATGGTTTGTTAAGTGGTTTTCCTTGATAGAGCTCATATGACATGGTTATTAAGGAAGGATGTTCTCTTTATTTGGGATAAAAAGTGTCATAAAGGATTTAACAAGCTCAATTTTATGTTGATATAGGCTCCAATTCTTGTGCAGCCAGTTTTAGGGAAAGACATCACTATATACATTGTTATGTCTCATAATAGATTAGGGTGTGTATTAATCTAAGATAACAATGTTGTTACCTTTGCTTAAAGACAATTGAAGCCACATGAGAAGAATTACCCTACCTATGATTTAGAGCTTGCAACCATTGTGTTTGCTCTAAAAATTTGGAAACATTATTTGTATAGGGAGAAGTGCTATATATACACGGATTATAAGAATCTAAAGTATCTTCTTACACAGAAAGAGTTAAACATTAGATAGAGGTGATAGATGGAATTGATCATAGACTCTAACTGATTGATTGATTATCATCTTAGAAAGGCCAATGTAGTGGCTGATGCACTTCCCAAGAAGTTTATGGTAGCCATGAGAGCCATAAATGTCATATTATAGCTTATAGGTGATAGTACCTTATTAGCTAAGATGCAAGTTAAGCCTAGCTTATTATAGCAAGTGAAGGATTATCAGAGAGATGATCATAAAATGCTGAGTGTTATAAATGCTATCTAAGAAGGGAAGCTAATAAAGTATGAGATTAAAGGAGATGGTTATTTGTACTACCATTATATAATTTGTGGACCAGATGTGGAAGAGTTAAAGAAGTAGATTCTGCAAGAAGCTCATAATGATCCTTATACATTGCATTTTGGTAGTAACAAAATGTTTTAGGATTTGAAGCTTTCTTAATAGTGGCTAGGCATGAAGAGGGATGTGTCAGAGTATGTGATCAAGTGCCTTACTTGTTAGCAGGTAAAGGGAGAGCACCAACTTCCTTCTAGAATACTTTATCCTTTATCAATTGCAGAATGGAAAAGGGATAGAGTGACTATGGACTTCATAGTTGGGCTACCTATGACAAGGAGTAAGTGTGATTCTATATGGATTATGGTAGATTAACTTACCAAGATAGCTCATTTTATACTAGCAATAATGGACTACTCATTAAAGAAGCTAGTAGAGCTTTATATGGATTAGAAAATTAGGTTTCATGGAGTACCGTCTTCAATTATATAGAATTGGGATCAAAGGTTCACATTGAGGTTTTGGAGGAAACTTCATAATGCCTTGGGTACTTAGTTGAGCTTCAGTACAACATTCCATCCATAAATAGATAGACAATCTAAGAGAGTTATATAGATTATTGGCGATATGTTAAGGGGTTGTGTATTAGAGTTTAAGGGAAGTTGGGACTAATATTTATCCTTAACTAAGTTTACTTATAATAACTATCATCAAAGGAGTCTTGGCATGGCTTCATATAAGGCTTTTTATGGAAGAAAATGTAGAACACCATTATGTTGGAATAAGATTAGTGAAACTAAGCTTATAGGGCTAGACTTGATACATGATGCATAAGAGAAGGTGAAAATCATCAGAGAGAGGCTAAGGGTAGCTTTTGATGGATAGATGTCATATGTAGATCGGAAGAGGAAAGAGGTGGAATAAAAAGTGAGAGATAAGGTTTTTCTCAAGGTTTAACCTTAGATGAAGGTTCAGCATTTCAGGAAGAAAAGGGTTTCACCTTAGATGAAGATTCAGCATTTCAAGAAGAAAAGGAAGTTGAGTCCTAGGTTTATTAGTCCATATAAGGTCACAGAATATGTGGGACTAGTAGCATACAAACTTCCTTCACCTCCATACTTACAGTAGATTCATGATGTCTTTCACATTTTTATGCTTAGAAGATATAGATCAGATCCTTTTCGTATGATCAAAATGGAAGGCATTGAGGTTAATCCTAACTTTTCTTATGAAGAAGTACCATTGAGGATTAGAGACAAAAGCAGAGAAGGAATTAAGGAATAAGTCATTACACTTAGTGAAGGTTCTTTAGAAACATCATGAGATAGAAGAAACTACCTCAGAGGTGGAAGCTCAAATGAAGGAACAATACCCATATTTCTTTAAACTTGCTAATACTCTATTGTTAATGATGACATTTCATTAAAAAGGGGAAGAAATGTAACTCCTCAAAAATCTTAACATTTATGAATAGTACTTTCTCAGGATAAATAGTATTCATGAGATCCAAGGTGTACTGAAGTCATCAAATGCAAGTATTAGTAATAAAATAATTTTGTACAAAGTTTGAGATTAATTAAAGGTTATTAGAGTGGTTAAAAATGCTAAGAAAGTTTTTAGGGCAGTGTCTTAGGAATAGTGACCAAAGCAAAGTTGAACTTTAAATTAATTTCAATATTGCTCAGAAAATTATGAAAATTATACAAACTAATACTTAAAAATTCTAATAAGTCTAATGGCTTTAAAATTGGAATTCTTAGATATCAGAAAGTAATTTTTCAAAAATTTGTGTCACATAAAAGTAATGAAATTAATTATTTTTTTCATTTTTCAAGCTTTAATTTTTTGTGGTGCATTTAGTGAATAATTAAAGTTAACTTATTGAATAAAAATGGCTATTAATTAGACATGGGAAGTGAAGGAAAAATGGGAGAAAATAAGGGGAAAATGGAATTTAAAAATAATTGTTTAAAAGGGTATAAATAAATAAACTCCTTAGAAAAATCAACAAAAATTCACTCCCCTTATTCTCTCTACAAACTGAGGATAGCCCTTCATTTCCTCTACCATTTTTGCTTCAACTTCCTCCTATTTAAGCTCTAATCTCCCCACCAAATTAATTCTTATGAACCTATATACTCCAAAACACTCATAGGAAGTGGAAATTTCAAAAAAAGTGTTCTCAGATTGGTCTGTTTTGCTATCCATAAATATTAACTTACTTTTGTTCGGGTAAGATTTTTTAACTTCTACTATTTTTCCTAGATACTAAAGGTGTCCAAGAGAAGATATATGTTATTAGATTTATTTTTGAAGCTATGGTTGATTTATTATAGTTTTTCAAAGTTTTATTCGTTTTATGTGAGGGGTTTTCAAATCATACCATGATAAGGGAAAGGAAAAGTTGTAGATCAATCTTGAGGTTCATTCTCAACCATTTTGGTATGTGTAATTGAAATGAACCTGGTGAATTTAAATAAATTACCTAAATTTCCATATTATAATTAAATTGCATTAAATGACTAAATATGGGAAATGTTATTTATGTCATCCATTTATTATGTTACATAACATGTAATAAGTATACCAATCTATTTTAAATGATTGGAAGTGTTTAGAGTTGAGCAATTGTGAAGGATGTGTTAAATATGCTAAATGAGTCATAATATAGAGCATAATATGGTATAATTAGCTAATTTGAGTAATTAAGATTAGACAAGCATAAATTATTGTTAATTTACTTAATTAGTATGATTATAAATAATTTGAAGTAAAAGAAGGAATTAGTAAAGTAAAATACTTAATATGTGTATTGGGATGGTTATATATGCATAAATAAATTAAAATGCCTTTACACATATTTAGGTGAGTATGTCTCATGACATTTACATATCAACCATGCTTGCATAATATATATATGGATGTGCAGTATATGACCATTTCATGAGTATGGTTGAATGACATGTGTGCCATGTAGTGGTGTGGTTAGTTTTGCATTCCATTATTTAACTATATGGCTAAATGAGATATATGTCTATGTTATGAGTAAATGTAAGATTATGCATAGCATGGATTTTAAGTTATGTCCTATGATGAACTAAAGACACTCTGAGTGTTAAGCAAGATTAACATTGGAATTGAAGCCTTGTTATGGATGTGGCTAAATGGTAAGGTGTAAAATCTTACATATGTATATATTACATGAATTAAATAATAAAGGGTAAAGAGTCCTAGTGGTCAAAATTACCATAAAGGCATAAGGACCTATAAGTTTCAATGCCATAAACTCTATTTGCATTTGTGTATGTATTGGAATGTTTTTATGTGGTATGTTTAATGATGAGCATTAAACATGCCTATACGATCATGAATGGGCGAATGGCCTATAATGGGGAATACACATGATACTTTGTGTATTATGAGAGTATTAATGCATACATGCTTTATTCCACACATTTGAATAAGTACATGATTATTGTCATGAAAGAAATTAAGTTTAGGACTTAAAATTTTCTTAAACCTGAAATGATCTTAAAAAGGGTCTTTGAAAGCACATTATGCCATATATTGAGAATTTGTTGTAATTAAGGGCATAAATTGACAAAAATGTATTTATGGCCATACTTATGTGTGTATGTGTATAATACATGCTATAAATCCATAGATGAGATGGAAAATGTGATTTGTGGTACATATGGCACAAATATGGCATAATGGTGTGTTAAAATGAGAATGAACACTAGAAATAATGTTTTCAATAAAAATGAGTAGTTTTAGTCATGCAATGGCTATAACTTGCTAGGTAAAAGCTATATAAGATTATTTAATGAAGTAAAACTAAAAATAACTATTTTTTAATTGATGAGATACAACAACCTAGGAATGGATAGGTTTACTAGTTATCTAGGGGATATAGTAGTTACTAAGGCACTTCGGTGCTTAGATAAGATCCAAAGGTTTACTTTTCATCATACTTATAGATATATGTATTGAGATCTTTGGATCACGTGAGTGCAGTCGCAAGGTCCCATGAGGGAAGTAATAACACGATCACAAATGGGTGCAGCTGCAAGGTCCCAGGGGGAAATCCACTACATAATCTATGTTTAGCTAGTACAATAGCTTAAAGGTCTAAAACATGGGCCACTGGACAAGTCTTGATCCTATTATCCATAAGTTTGGGGTTATCAAAATAGGTATAAGTTTAGATAATAAAGCAAACAACAAAAGTATTACATAATGCAAGTCATGGTTTTAAATGATAGATAGGT
>CANXYI011232927.1:0-11525 GCA_948208565.1 Hura crepitans | reverse complement strand
AAAGATCTCATGGTGTACTCATTTCCTAAGCAAGCATCCACATGTTAACTTCAAGCATCTCTATGCTTATAGCTTACGGGAACTACATCATGATCTAATCAAGTAGTATAACATGTGTTCATCTATCTGTATTAATAATATCCTATCTTATTAATACTATGATTAATGATGTTTAAGTACATCACATTTTCAAACAATAAAAATCTCTCATCATTATTTCCCCTACACTATGATTTTATACTAGGAAATTTATAACATGGTTTGTGACATTGCAAATAGTTATAAGTAATATATAAAAGTACCATGATATAAAGATAAATGACTTTTACAATAATTCACAATGTTTAAACACATGAATATAACCTTATTACATAAGTTGTAGCACATACATCTAACAGGTACCTTGACTAGTTATCTACTACTTATGCTTCACAAATGACGATGCGCTAAGCATAATGCTTAGTGGTGAATTCAATAAAATATGCATTATATTTATATCACCATTTTCTATTGGTGCTCTTACAACTCATGCACATCACACAATGCATATAATAATCATGCTCAATTAAATAAACCCAATTTATAATTTAAATATTCAAGAAATGTTTTTCAACATTGTTACCTTACCTTCTAAATAATACAATCTTCCCTATTATATTGTCATTCCCTAACAATAGTTTTAACTCACACATCAATTATTTACTTTACTTCTGGACATCTTTTCATTATTTAGACTTGATTAAAGTGGATAAAATTATCATTGTAATTATTTTATAGCCTAGATTATCTTATCTTACCTGTATGTCTTTCTATTTATAGTTTAAATTACTTATGTTTAGAACCTAAGTTCTAATTTATGTCCATGCCATTTTTTTAATTATTTTTACTTAGATTTCTAATTAACTTGTGACACCTGTAGTACCTCTGTAACTAATAAATAGGCCAGTAAGTTTAACTAATGGCAATCGAATGGAAACTTAGGAAAAATTATAAATTTAGTGTTAGTTAAAAATTTTATTCGATAACTTACAAAAGGTAAGGGTGAATATGATGATGAATAATAGTTATTAATAATAATAGTAGATATAAGTGGGAAGGATATTTTAGTTGGAATGGACAATTTTTGGTGAGATTGATTCAATACATTGCTTAGCATATCCGATAATTCGAGGGAAGTAAAAACCATAAAAAGGTAATGAACTAATTTTGGTTTGTGTATATATATATATATATAATGAGATAAAATAACAATAAAATAAGAGTGAATGTAGTGATAGTGGAATAAAATATTACCACCCTAAAAATGTTTCAAAAAGTTTAAGTTGCACAAAAAACCCCCAACATAATAAGTTACCTAAAACTATTAGAAGGTTTAGCTAGCAGAAATAAATAGAGAAAAGAAAGAGAGAGAAAAAGAAAGACAACAAAAATAGAAGAGAAGAGAGGGAGATAGTGTTAGGAGTAGGCAACACTAGTTATAAGAGCAGTGGGCTAGCTTGATAGAGAAAATAAGGGATAGACGAGGAAAAAATATTGTCCACCATGGATTTTTGGTGGAATTGTTATAGTCGCTCAGCAATAAGTAGTCGAGAGCAACCATGAATGCTATCACAAGAGAAGTAATTCACTACTACTATTTTTAAAATTACTGAACACTAGATTGAAAAAAGGTGAGAAATAGGAAGCGATGAATTGCAAAAAATGCTTTGAGGCTTTTAGGATAAGAAAAGTGCCAAATTTATTATGGAAGATGGCATTTTCTATTTGTAAAAATTTATAGAAGCAAGAGCAGTTTTATTTTCTTTAGAAATAAAAGTCATGAAATTTGTTTAGCTGGTTATGTAAACTTATTAATTCATTACCATATCATTTAGAACACTACTGTATGTTGCAAATTGATATATATTAAAGGGGAAAAGGGGTAGAATCTTAAGCTATTCAAGGAATTAATTTTTTTTAGTAAGCTAGTAATTTTTAGTAGTGATAAAAAGAATATGAGTTTTACTACTACAAAAGGAAAGAGTCACAAGTATAAAACTACTGCAAATTCTTGATTGAAGCTTTAAAATTTTGTACCAACTTGGCGTGGTGTGGTAGCAGCAGTGGTACACAACAATTGCAACTAAATTTTTAAATTGAAATCAGTGCAAAAAGATAGATGATAGGGATAATGCAGAATTTTATTTATACATAAGCAAGATTCACTAAGGCTTGGTGTTGAGGGTGAAGAAGGAAAGCCTAATAAAATGCAGGGATTCTAGTAATTAATAGTAGCATAACACAAAGGGGCTGCTACTATTGCTACTACTTTCATAGTAGATATTGGCCTAAAGAGTATGGATTGAATGATAAAAGGGTTAAATATATGGTCATCTAATAAGGATTTGAAAGATTTTAGGTATTTAAATTGTAAAGGATAAAGAAAGAATCAGTTGGAAGTGTTGAATTCCAATAACAATAGATGCAATAAATATTGTCATTAAGGAGAAAGGTAGCTGAAAGTTGGAGATAAGCAATAAAAAGGAAAAGCTGGGGGACTGTAATTAAAGTCATTAGTATTCTTGGTGATAAAGAGGAGGCGATCCGACGTAGGCTAGGGGAAAGAAAGAGATTGAACCTAAATATGAGTAAATCAATGTTCTTCAATATGTACTCTCTTATTTCTAATCTAACTAACTGTATACACTTAATGTTACATAATCATAGTTCACTTAATAAGTTTTTTTTTTTAATATGATGAATGCAATTTCATTGATTTGCTTAATTCACATATTTAAATTATTATTTGAGGCGTGCATGCATTTTTAAGTACTCAACTATAATGGCATGTTTGTGGTAATTTCACTGGCATATTTTAGGTACAATAGTAATTACACACTCAGATATGAGCATTAACATGTAAGTATTATGTGTGATTAGAATCAAATAAAATGAACTGTATCTTCTACAATAATCCAATCCCATATACACATTCATTTAAAAATCAATATAACATGCCAATTATATTTTTACATTTACTTTTCATTCATAAGTGGTCTATTTGCAATAGTCATTTTGGGAGTCGCATTATGTCAATTTGACAGCAGCTTGCATTACTTAAACTCCATATATTCTAATAATATAAGCCATTAGTCAAGTGAGGATATGCATCAAATAATCTAGTTAGTAGTTGATATGCTTTAGAACCATATTAGTAGTACAAAAAAGGACTAAGGGAAATATATTTAGAATTCATTAAGAAGTAAACATGATCAATTGTTTTTGAAATTAAGGAATTTTATTAGATATCAACTAAGTGCGCTAGAACATAAATAATGTAACTATTGCAAAACAAAATAGTATGGTCAAGAAACATGAATTACTAAGGAGAAACAGCTTTATAGTGTAATAGAAGTAAGATATAATGTGTATTCCTAATAACTCCATTCAACTAAAACCAGGTCAAGTAAATGAGGTGCCCAATGTCAATCATGTTCTAAAGAATCAAACAACATACATTTGATATAATGAATAGGTTATACCTATATAGTTATAACTAATGTATTGCTAGCATATGACACAGGGCATGAGATTACTACATCATGATGTCTAAACTCTCACCTGTGATGCAATATTCATTTTTGCTTGCAACATAAATGCATGTTGCAGTCATTAACAAAATTAGCCACATAAGCATAATAAATATGTTAGACCCATACATCCTATACAGTTAATTTCTAGATGTTAAGGCATTAATTAGCTATAAAGCATGTCCAATATATATGGGAAATGTTAGGCAAAGGCCTTATGATGGGATTAAGTAGTGATATATTCTTATAATATATGTACTTCCTTATCACTTAGTTTCACTAATGAAACTAACCTTGAGACATTGGCTTATAGTTAAACTTAATAAGTTATTTCTACAATGATAAATATTTTTTCCTAATCTATTTAGCTTATATGCTTATAGCATTGTAACAAGAATGTGTGCATCTTTGAGCACTCATAGATGAATAACATATTCATGTTTATCTCATAGTACATACATTAAGCATACCAATGATTAGATCATGAAATCAACATCTTATTAGTTATCCTAATGATTAAGACACCTTATGTGATTTTAAATAACATAATTAAAAGATAATTATCAGTTAATATGGAACACTCATGAAATGAAAGTCAGCTTTACAAAATAAGAGATTACATAGAAAGAATTTATGCTGGAAGTAAATTAATGTTATAAGTCATAAAAATGCTAATAAATTAGATATAAACACTTAAGTAAATATGAGTAGATAGCCCAAAAAGAATAAAAACACTATGCATGTCTCATAATATAGTTGAATTTAAAAGATTGAGTCTAAGATCAAGAGCCTAAGGTAATCCTTATAGAAACAATGTTAGGGTAGTGTAGGTGCCACCACCTTTTGGCCTATGATGATAAATAGAGATAGGATCTTATTCAATGGCACTAACCCCTTAGGAAGATAGTCCACATAGACCTATCACATTAAGGTTCGCATGGACCTAGTTTATCAAAATTGGTATGGTCCACATGAACACCTGTCCTAAGCTTTTAAACTGGCAGGATAGTAAACCATATTAGTCTGCACAAACTAAGCATTTATAGTCCACATGAACTAAGCGACAAAACCCATATCAAATTCTTAGATGTGAAGTCATCATCCAAAGGCTATAAATAGTCCTTGGGATATGTGAACAAGAGGGAATTTTTCTAGGAAAAAGCTTTCTAAAAGAACCGTTGTTCTTGAAGGTATTTCTGAGAAAAATAACCATTCTAAGAGTTCAAGTGTAAACTCTAGAAATGATTCACTTTACTAGTTATTTAACCCTTTAGTCAAAAATATTTTCTTTCCAAACTCTAACACTAATGCCATTATTCAAGAGTTTAAATATAAGGTAAGATTTAAGGCCTTCTCTTTTTCTTTTGCCATGAATATGGGCCCATAATCTCTTATGATTGGCTACCAATGAGGTGATCCTTAGTGATCTCTATGTGGGCCATAAGAGCAGGCTCACTTTTTAAGTCACATTTATCATAGAAAGAACATAATTAGGCATATTATATTTGTCCTGCTATTTAATAAGCATCTCATAAATATGTATGAAGTCCTAGCCCATTTTCAATTATGATTCTAATTATCTCCTCTAACATTGTTCATTATCTGTTATGTATGCAAACATGAATGTTAATTATAAAGTGATATATTCATGCTTAGTGTTTGGGGATGGCAAGATGTCTCTATAGACTCCCTCTCATGATGAACGTGGTCCGCATCGACATATCTCTCTATTTGACTATTATTATTCATTACCTGTGTGGACTCCCTCTCATGTGGAACATAGTCTACATAGACTTATGTTGTGGCCCTGAACATTGTATTTTTGTTTACTCACGAATAAATGTATATAACATTTTTTATTTACATAGGATTATTATTTATGGTCTGTATGGACCATTGATTATTGTTTCTGACTTTCCTTTTTGAGTTGTATATAAGTGACCCTTCTCATTAGAGTATAGGTTTCGCTAGACATATAATCCTTATAAGCAATAATGTATATAGACCCTTGCTAGAGCTTCATAGAGTCTGCACAGATGTAACATTGTATAGACGAGACCAGTTTTAGCACTTTAGACTGCTTATTTTGGTTTTGTACTATAACTATTTCATTATTTATTTTGGGTTGGAACAGATAGTTAATAACTTATTTTACACGTTAATGCATAATTCTCATTAGATGGTTTTCT
Organism: Hura crepitans; assembly: GCA_948208565.1. Taxonomy (NCBI): domain Eukaryota; kingdom Viridiplantae; phylum Streptophyta; class Magnoliopsida; order Malpighiales; family Euphorbiaceae; genus Hura; species Hura crepitans. Next base: position 5,767 of record CANXYI011232927.1, on the reverse strand, counting down.
ACCTAATTAATCCGTATTTTTTATATTAAAGTGGATTTGATTTTTCTTAATATAAAGTCACGATAACAAAAATGTATTTTTAATAAAGGGTAATCTCTTAGAAATGAGTGTTGGGCAATTATCACCAATTCCTATGGAATTATGGGTAATTATGAGGCCACACTACAATTAACCAATAGCCTAATTCCTAGATGCATAAATATATTTCTTTCCTATTGTAACTCTTTAATTATACAATTTATTTTCTTACATGCGAATGTGATATAGATGCTTGATATGTAATGTGTGCTTATTTGGCATAGGACTGATAAAATTTACAATACAAATGGACAACATATTATAAAGGCATAAATAAGATCTGAGATTTTTTGAACCTTTCTTGTACAGAAGATTAGAGGTCCTGGTGTAAAGGCCGGGTGGTGACTCCACTAACTACTCTCATCCTCGGTAAAACTATCATATTCTTTACTGTGGTGATTCTACGTGGGATTGAGAAATCTTAATCTAAAAGGTGTTTTAAACCATGACTCTATTTTTCAATCAAGAATGGGGAAATGCTAGCATATCCATCACTCACAGCCTTGTGTCTTCGAGTATATAAAAAGGTGAACTAATTGGTCGCTATTATTCTTGATTGGAAAGACCTATTAAGAAAGACCTCTGCTTGTGGGAGCCATAAGCCTTTTAATAAAACCTTGAACCCATGTAGTAAACCTTAGCAACTTCCCCTAGGTTACATAACCCTAAGTGATTGTAATTGCACTATGACTACTATGTAGGCCTATTGCATTTAATCTTATTTAGAGTGGTGAAAAGCCCATTACGACTTTTATCTATAATGAGCCTAACCTAATTTCACCTTGAATAAGAATCAAATGTCATAGTCAATTATCTTCACATACACTTTAAATATGAGAGGTCATCAAGACCTATAAGGTCTATAGGTGAGCCTATGCATCGCTCGTTGACACTTAGGTAATCTCACCTCGAAAAAGAATTGGCTTGACCATGTGTATTGGTGAAATAAGGTTGGGAGGTTTTATTTCATGTGTTTTTCTATATTGCACCCTGAACATGTATTGCGTATCATGCATCATCTACACTTTACACTATTAATATTATGCATACATCATATTTAACCCTTTGTTTTGATAGCCACCATTGACCCTTCATTCGCTAGCAAGTGCCTTAATAGGGCTAGTGAAGTAGCACCTATTCAACTAAAGTGATGAATCATGTCCATTAATGAATTTGTAACTAAGGCTATGTTCATGGAGGTGATAGCCTAGATGGAGAAAAGGATGATGGCAACTATCATGAATGCTTTGTCAGATGTCAAGAATTAGAAGGAGGTGGGTTATACCTCATCCCACTCTAGGGGTAAAGAGGTAGTAGGAGATGGAAATGATGACTAGTCTTCGGATGATGATATGCCATAGGTCATTAAGACTTATAACAGGGTTCCCTTTTTTAAGCTGATAGAGAGTGATCAACTGAAGAAGTTAAATGAAAAGATAGAGGCTATGAGTCGATTAATGACTGGGGTAAAGATATTGATATGGATGATATCAGTTTGAGACCCGATTGATCAATGCCTCATAGGATCATGATGCTCGACTTGAGCAAGTTTGATGGCATTACGGACCCTTAGACCTAATATGCTATTACTATGAGAGCTATTCATTTGATAAAAGAGTAGATTGTGAGCTTGTTTAGTATGTCTCTTATAGGCCGAGCTTTAGACTGGTAACATTACTCAGAGAAAAGGGTCAAGGAGGACTGAAACGAGTTGGCACAAGTATTCAGCATGCAGTATGCCAACAATGCAATTATAGAGATCACCTTGAAGGATCTAGAGCTGGTAAAGTAGAAACCAAATGAAAGCTTCTCTTATTATTTATAAAGATAGAGAGAAAAGACCCTGAATATGAGAAATAGGCTCAAAGACATCGATCAGATCAAGATATTCATTAGAAATACAAATAGCTACATGAACAATGGACTCACTGCTCAAAGCATATCAACATGAGAACAACTGAAAGACATTGCCATTGATTTAGAGGCGAGTTACCAGAATAAAGGATACAAAAGAGCAAGTAACCCTACCTTTACAAGCAGTAGTACAGGGGGAACCCACCAAGACAGCGGATATACATGCTGTCTAAGGAAGAAGGAATTCCAATTTAGGTAGATCCCTTTCATGGTGCTTGAAAAAGTTGACTAAAAAAGGTAAACTACAACCATTTCCACCTCAATAATAAAATGGACCATTACCATAAAGCCATAGGCATAAACTATATTATGCCTATCACTAAAGAATTGGACACTCAATCGATAACTACAAACTCCTCCGTAAAGCCATTCATGACCTTACAGACTCAAAACAAATCTCCGATCCTAAAGCCTTATTAAACCCATTACCTAAACACCACACCACATACCTTCTCAAGTCTAGACTACCTACGGAATATGTGCTTAGAGAGATCTATGGATCCGATCAGGAGATTAATAAGGGGGCGAGGGAGATTGAATTTATCCTTATGATTGGTTTTTGGGATACTGAGAGTGACTATGAGTATAGGGAGAATGGAAATTTTTTGGACAAATCTTCTTATGGAGATTTTAAAGAGGGAAGGAGAGAGCATATCAGAGTTGAGGGAGAAATAGTTGAAAGAGTGGAAAAGAAGGGTCGAATCCTACCTAAAAATGAACTTGATTTTAATAGAGGTGAGCACCAAGAGGTATTGAAGCAACTAAAAAAGACTCAAGCCAACATTAGCTTTGGGACTTGCTAATGTCATCAAAAGACCATATTCAAAAGGTTGTTAAAGTATTAGGTCAAGTTACAATCTCTAGAACCACTACCCCAAATGAATTGGTACAAGTGATGAAAATAAGCAAGATGGGCCTTATCACCTTTTCATATACTACTACCCCTATAAGGAAAGGAACATAATTAGCCTCTTTTCATTAAGCCTGAAGTGGACGGGAAGAAGACTAGTTGTGCCATGGTAAATGATAGTTCCTCTTTTTGCATTTGTCTTGAAAAAATTCTATTCAGTTTGGCCATTAAGAAGGAATATTTGACACCTTTGAGCATCACTATTAAGGCCTATGATGATATAAAAAGATAAGCTGAAGAGTCTTTTATGACTAAAGTTCAAGTGGGGCTAATTGTAGATGAAGTTAAATTCATTATAATCGATATTCTAGCCATTTTCTCTATCTTGCTAGGAAGACCATAGTTCTATAAGTTGGGTAGAGTTCCTTCCACCTTACATCAGATGATTAAGTTCTCGTACGAGGGTAATGTTGTCGCCATCAAGGCTGAAATTGATCTTTTCGTCTCTACCATAGCTATCACTAACTAGCCAATCATTGGGTTCCACATTATAGGAATTTATGAAGATTATATAGACCCTATTATTCTTAAAATGATGAAGAAGTTAGACTTCTTCCCCACAGTTGGTTTAGGGAAGAATTTGCAAGGCATAATTGAACCTTTATAATTGCACACCCAAAAAGACACAAAGGGAATAGGCTATGATCTAAACAAAAGGGGGCATCCAAAGAAAGGTAGCCATATAGGGGACTACTTTGTGAAATAGAAGGATATAAGGTTTGATGAGACCTCAAAACCTATGATAATGAATGGGTGCTACAAGCCGAGATTTAAAAACTTCAAAGATGTGGTCGAGTGGGAATTAGGCAACCTTATTAAGTTCTAGTGGACAAAAGAAGTTTTTCCAAAGCTACCAATCATCGAAGAAGTCTACCCAAATCCTTTTAAGGATTTGTTTGATCTAGATATAAATCCTTATTTGGTTACAAATTAACTAAATCTTTGTGACCTCTTTGAGGCAAACAATTTCCTTACTAATAAGAAAAACAATGAGTTTGCTTATTTGTGTAGTTTTTCTCCTGATGGTAGTATGTATTCAAGCGATCTTTAAATAAGTATCTTCAACATTAATTGCATTAAAATTAATCCATTTAATCTTGGCACAAATGAACAACCTAAAAATATATTAATTACCTATGATACTACTACTAATGAAAGAGAAAATTTTGATAGATTGCTCAAAAGATATGAAATAATCTTTGCATGCTAGGTATTGATAAGGAAGTTATTAAACATACCATTGCAACTTATGGCCATGTTACTTTAGTCTATCAAAAGCTTAAAAGGATAAGACCCAAGTGGGCAAAACAGGTAAAAAAGGAAGTGGTTAAACTACGTGAGGCCAAGTTCATTAAGGAGATTATTTCCCCCTCTTGGCTAGCTAACCTCATCTATATGCCTAAGAAAGATGGAAGGGTTAGAATGTGTGTTAATTATTAGGACCTAAACAAATCATACCCTGAAGATGATTTTTGCTTTCCTAATATTGATGTACTAGTTGACAGTGTGATTATGGTAGCCATGTACTCATTTGTTGATTGATTTTTAGGGTATAACCAAATTCTAATAAAGGTAATCGACAAATGTAAGACAACCTTTAAAACTAAATGGTGGATGTGCTACTACAAGGTGAAACCCTTTAGGTTAAAAAACATAGGTGTAACTTACTAAAGAATGGCTATTAAGATTTTTTATGATATGATACATAAGGAGGTGGAAGTCTATGTTAATGACCTAATGGCGAAGTCTATAGAAATAGGGGGGCATTATGATACCCTAGAAAAGTTCTTCCAAAGGTTAGACCAATTCAACTTAAGGCTCAATCCCAAGAAATGCATCTTTAGAATCACATCAGGCAAGCTATTAGGATTCATGGTTAGTAAGAATAAAATTGAGGTGGATCCAGATAAGATAAAATCTATCCTGGAAATGCTTACCCCATAGTTGAAAAAGGAAGTCAGAGGATTTCAAGGCAAATTACAAACATTAGTCAGTTTATATCTAAGTTTACTTAAGTCTGCAAGCCCATATTTAACCTATTACACAAAGGCTAGCCAAAAGAATGAAATAAGGATTGAAAAAAGGCCTTTGAAACCTTTAAACAATACCTAACACAATCCCCCATTCCTAAACACTTAAAACTAAGAAAATCCCTTATCTTATACCTTATAGTCAAAGAGTCCTCTATAGAAGCCCTCATTGCATAGACAGATGAAGCTGGAGTAGAAAATGTAGTTTATTATGTAAGCAAGAAGTTGCTCCCCTATGAATAGAAGCATGTAGAAGTGGAGAAGATATGTTTAGGAGTAATTTGGATCTCAAAGAAGCTACAACATTATTTTCAATCTTATAAAATAGAGATAAGAGCAAAACATGACCCCAAGCCTCTCTAGTGGATAAAAAGGGCTAATGGATTCTACTCTCATAGGAATTCGACATCTCCTATGTCACTAAAAAGTTGATGAAAGGATGGGTGGTAGCTGATTTTTTAGCACAACAGCCTATACAGGAACAACAAGAGGTGTTTGAATTTCTCGATGAATACTTAAGTCCAATTTCCCAAGAAGGACAAAAAAATGTTCTTTGATGGGATAGTTAATAAGAAAGGTATATATACATGTGCACTAATCATCGGTCTAAAAGGTGAGTAGATGTTCCTAGCTAAAAAGTTGGAGTTTTAAGCTACTAACAATGTTGCTGAATACAAAACATGTGTTTATGGCCTCAAAACTCTATATCAGTTGGGGGCAGAGGTAGTTGATGTGTTTGGGGATTCAATGTTAGTTGTGCAACAAGTGAAGGGTAATTGGGAGATCAAGGATGAAAACATAGGCAAGTATGTTTGAATACTCATAGACCTGTCTA
>CANXYI011232804.1:0-12731 GCA_948208565.1 Hura crepitans | reverse complement strand
ACAAATTTGAGGTGTTAAAATGGGTCCCATAGCAATGCCAAGTGGCTGAGTAACCATGCTAAGTTGCAAAGGGAATGTGGCAAGTTGATATCCACTTGTTAAAGGATAAAATTCATTTTTGCTCATTTCCTCTCTTCTATGAGAATTCTAGATGCCACCTCCTTTGTATTTAGTCTATAACTTACTTCTCCATTAGCTAAATGAAGTGATTATGGTGGGTAAAAATTCTTTAGGACGTTAGGGATCATGATGAAAAAGAATTAGGCTAAAATAAATTGTGGTTTGGGAGAAAAAAAATCAAACAATGGCACTAGGTTAGAACAGTCTCGAAAAATGACATCAAGGTGAGTTTATGGCTATATGTCCCTCATTTCTTGGGGTTTTTGGGTGATTTTTGATTCTAAATCATAGCTAACATCTGTGTAGTGGTGTGTATGAGAGATTGGTGCCATTGGAGGCCATCTTAGAGGTCACAAAGGAGGAATAGAGTTACCATGCTTGCTAGAATTAGACAAGTAGCATGGGCTGGGATAAGGATGACACCTTTAAAGAGTTATGTAAGTGGACTTTCTAGCTTTTCTTCATGTGTATAGGTACCTAGGCTAGTGAACATGAACTTAAGGGGGATGGGATAATATGGTTAAAGTTGAATTTTTCCTTGGTGAGGTTGATTTCCTTGAGTATTTAGTGGGAAATGGCATGTGGGGGTGTCACAATGTTGATAGAAGCACCTATGCTAGTTCAATCAATTTTAAGGAAAGACTTCACTACTTATAGTGATGCTTCACATAATAGACTAGGGTGTGTTCTAATGCAAAAAGGTAAGGTAGTTGCCTATGCTTCTAGAAAGTTAAAGCTATATAAAAAAACTACCCAACTCATTATTTAGAGCTTGCAATGATAGTTTTTGAATTGAAGATCTAGAGACACTATCTTTTTGGTGAGAGATGTTATATATTCATAGATCAAAAGAGTCTAAAGTATTTCCCCACATACAAAGAGCTGAATTTGAGACAGAGGTGATGGATCGAGTTGATAAAAAATTATGATTGTATAATTGATTACCATCTTGGCAAGGTGAATGTAGTGGTTAATGCTCTTAGCAAATAGTTCATGGCCGCCATGAGACCCATGAATGTCAGGTTTTAGTTTACACCTGATAATGTCTTAGTTGTAAAAATGCAAGTCAAGCCCAGTACGTTACAACAAGTTATAGATAGGAAGAAAGATGATCACAGGTTGAGGAATGTGATAAATGCCATTCAAGAGGGGAAGTCTACTTAGTTTGAGTTAAAGAATGATGGTTGCCTATATTACCATGATAGAATGTGTGTTCTAGATGTTGAAGAGTTATAGAAATAGATTGTAGATAACATTCATTATGCTTCTTATGTTATGCATCCAGGAATCACAAAAATGTATCAAGATTTGAAGTTATCATATTAGTGGCTTGGTATGAAAATAGATATGTCAGATTATATGACCAGATGCCTCAATTGCCAATAGGTGAAGGTAGAGCATTAGGTTCCTTCCAGTTTGCTATTTCTTATGGCAATTCTAGAATAGAAATGGGATAGAGTCACTATGGACTTTATAGTTAGCTTACCTATAACAAGAAATAGGCATGATGCAATATGGGTTATGGTAGATCATCTTACCAAGACAGCTCATTTTATACCCATAGGATAGATTACTTAATAGAGAAGCTTGATGAGCTATACATAGATGAAGTTGTAAGATTACATAGAGTGCCATCTTCAATTATATCAGAACAAGACCCATAGTTTTCTTCTAGATTTTGGAGGAAACTTCATAATGCTTTGGGTACTCGATTAAGTTTTAGTATGGTGTTTCATCCACACACTGATATATAGTCAGAAAGAGTTACTTAGGTACTCTTGTGATACTTAAGTGACTTAATGTTAGGAATTATATTATATGATATTATGCTTATATTAAAGCATCTTTGTTAAGTACTTGAGGACATGTTAAAAAGTTGCCTCATTGATTTCAAAGGTAGCTGGGATCATTAGTTGTCATTAGCTAAGTTCGCTTATAACAATAGTCATCAAGTAAGCTTTAGAATGGCTCTTTATGAAGCACTATATGGAAGAAAGTGTAGGACTCCCTTATGTTAGAGTGAGCTTAGTGAAACTAAGCTCATGGGACTAGAATTTATTAAAGATGCTGAAGAGAAAGTAAATATTATCGAAGATAGATTAAAAGCAACTTCTAATAGAAAAGAAGTCATATGCTGATCTTAAGAGGAAGGATATTGAATTTGTAGTAGGAGATAAAGTATTTATGAAAGTTTCATCATGAAAGAAGGTTTTATGTTTTGGCAAGAAGGGAAAGCTAAGTCCAAGGTTTATTAGGCCATACGAAGTTCCAGAATGTGTGAGGCCAGTAGCTTATAAACTAGCATTGCCACCAAAACCTTAGCAGATTCATAATGTATTTCATGTCTCCATGCTTAGAAGATATATATCTAATATGACACATGTCTTATTAGTGGATAAAGTTAAAGTTAGGCCATATTCATCTTATAAAGAAGAACCTGTTAGAATTCTATCCAAAGAAGTTCAAGAAATGAGAAATAGGACAATCCCATTGGTGATAGTTGCTTAGAAGCATCATGGTATAGAGGAAGCCACTTGGGAATCAGAAGCTTAGATGTATGAGCAATATCCACATATTTTTTAACGAAGTAATGTCAAGAATGACATTTAAATTAAGAGGGGAAGAAATGTAACAACCAAAAAATCCCTATTTTTATTAATAGTACTTTTTCTGGGATGAATGGTGCTCTCGAGACTCAGGGGTATATTGAAATTACTAGATGAAAGTATTAGTCATAAAATAATTTTGGGAAAAGTTTGAAGTCAATTGGAGTTCATTTGATTGGTTAAAAATGCTAAAAAAAATTTTACAATAGTGTTTTTTGAATAGTGACCAAGACAAAGCTGAACCATAAATAATTTTCAATGTTGCTTAGAAAATTCTAAAAACTATATAACCTTATACTCAAAAATTCCACTGAGTCTAATGGCACTAGAATCAGAATTTTTTGAGGTTAGGAAGTATTTTTTGAATTTTGGGATGTGTAAAATCAACATTTTAATTCTATTTCTTTTGATTTTTTGAGCCCCAATTTTTACAGCAATTAGATTCTTGATTTATCAAATTTTTTAGATCTTGAATGAAAAAAAAGGATTTAAAATAGGGGAGAAATTAATTTTTGAAGGATTAAAAATTTATTTTTACAACTAGTATAAATACTTTGATAACTTTGACTTTTTGGTCAAAAGAGTAATCACTCCTCACCCATTTTTCTTCAAAACTCGATAGCCCCTCATGGAGTGAATTCTCCATTTTCCCTTCCAAATCCAAGCCATAAATATCACTTTAATCATAGCAAATAAGTTTACAAAGGTCTTAGATGCTATATTGGGCAATTTTTGTGGAGAAAAATGGATGAATTTCTAAGTTTTTTAGATTATGTGAATAGTGCCCACTTTTTGATCATGTAAGATTTTCGAGAAACCAATAATTTTCTCATGTTTAGTAGTTGCCCAAGAGTTACAAATGTAGTTGTTTAAATTTTTTGGTTATCGTGTAAATTTTTATGATTTTTCTAAAATCAAATTTGTAATAGGTAATTATCGAAATAGAGCAAGGGTGCGATAAAGGGAAATCAAAAGTGTGAATAGTCCTTGGGGTCAAATTGCGACCATTTTGGTATGTGAAATCGACTTACATCTTGAATATTTAATTAATGCCTTAATTAGCCATAATGCTATTATGTATGTGTAGTGAAGAAATTAGTAAAATTAATAAATTAGCCTTGTAAAATAATCATTTTATTAGTGTGTATAATGAGAAATGAATGTGTGTAATATATGGATAATTGAAACTAGATTGAAATGTTAGATATTGCTTGATTGGCTGAATGACTATGTGAGATTCATTTCTATGTGTAAGCTAAATTATGAGTATATTTGACAAGGCTTCATGTTAACTTAATGGGAATTGATTTCGTATATATGTAAATGAAGAAATTTGTATGTTGACGTTAGTAAATGAAATGGTCAAATAGCCTTAAAGAAATTGAGTATCGGTGACAAAGTTAAAGTGTACCTAAAAAGATATGCTAAACATTTTAATTGTGGCCATATGTATGAATTATGATTTTAGTGGCTTATTAGACATTATAAATAAGTCAAAGTTTAGTTTTTATGGATCTAAGCATGTATACTTAAGAAATAAAAATTTTTATTACCAAATTATGATGTTTATGATTATAATTAAATGGTAATTATGTTAATTTATCAATATGGTTAATTGTTGATAATGATGTAAGTTAAAGTCACTTTTAATTTACCTAATCTAGTGAAATAAGAGAAGTATGTTACATTGCCCATACACTTAACAGCCTATATGGATAGGTTAACTGATTAACTAAGGGTATGTTAGTAGCTGCTAAGGCACTGTAGTGCTATTTCATATTTTAGTCTATGGGTCCACTTTCAGTCTGACCCAAAGACATCCTTATGTTTAATCTTTGGATCCATATTAGTAGATGAACTTTGGGTTCTTAAATGGTTGTAATGGCCATCATGTTATGTTATATTTATTCTTTGAATCCATATTAGTTGATGGACCTTCAGGTTCATAGAGGTCATACTGGTTATCCACCTCGGTTATTCATAGGACATGTGTTTGGTTATTATGGGAAAAGTCAAATGTTAATTAAAAATTTAATTGAAAGTATATTATGTATGAATTTGGACAAAATTAATATTTTGTAGAGAATTATAAGGAATTATTCTTTTTGTTGAATAAATGATTAAATTTATATTGATAGGCATGTTTATGTTAAATGATATGATTTTATGTTATTACACATACATAATACATGACTATGTCTTATTTTAGGCATCATACATTGTACATATTATGTTTAATATAAATCTTGTGTGATTAGTATATTAATGTGGCTTAAGGCATGATTTAAATTGATTTCACCACTAAGTGAAATACTTAGCATATCATTTTATTTACAATGCGTAAGTCAAAAGAATAAGTACGCTTAAACCTTAGACCATCAAGGCAGAAGTGAAAGCCAACATTTTGGTACCTTTTTTTTTATCTATGTGATTAAGTTATGTAATGTATAGACATAGAAGGCACCCTTAGAGTTGATGTATATATTTTAGGGCCTAAACTGCAATATTTGTAAATATTATGTCTGTATGGATTGTAATCTTATTTTAAACTATTTTTGAATAATTAATGCATGCTTGACGTCTCTTACTGAGGTTGAGACTATGATGTTTAGAATGTTGATATGGTGTGATAAGATAGATTATAGTGATGGGTTAATCGAGAAATATATGTATAGAAGTGTTTTTATTAATGCAGGATACATAAAAAAATTTGGGATATTGCCTAGTACAGCCATTATGCTATCAAAATTTTGGCATGAGGATTTCTAAAATGGCTATGTAACATGATTTTCTAAATTTTATGAATATTCACATTTTTTACAATTAAAATATACAAAGGTCATGTTAAGAATAAGATTTAAATTATGAGTTCAGATGGCATGTTATGTGTTCGCACACTTAGTCATGTCAGGCAACTAGATTGGGTAAGGGCTGTCACAAGAACAATAAAGTCAAGTAACGAACATAGAAATAACCTAACCCAATGACAATAAGTGAAACTAGTAATTGGTTGTTCAAATTGAGAAAATTTTGCATAGCATGTGGTTTTCTTTCATGTTAAGCTTGGAGTTGTAAAAGCTAAGGGTAGATGTGTCTCCCCTTACCCGGTCTGATTATTAGCTAGTCACCTAATATGACTAAGGTGTGTAAGATATAACATGCCATCCAATCTCATAACATAAATCTTATTTACAAACATTTGACTAAGTACACATAAAAACCAAAAATGATAATTTTCAAAAATCTTTCAAAAATAAAGTTATATACTAAAACTTGAGAATCCTCATGCCAAAATTTTGATAGCATAACGGTTGTACCAGACACTATCTCAAAATTTGAATAGTAACCCGTATTAAGAAAAACACTTTTATAATATTTTCTCAATCAAACCATAACTCTATGATCTTTCTGAACACTCCAAAACAACATTAATCATTAACATAGTCTCAACCTTAGGAAGAGACATCAATCATGCATTTAACCATTCAAAATTATTTAAAATAGGATTTACAACCTATACACAAGCTTAAATTACAAAACATTTTAGTTTAGGCCTAAAACTATTACATCCATATTAAGAGTGCCTTTCTATGTCTATACATTTCATAATCTAATTACATACATAAAAAAGCTACAAAAAATATTAGCCTGCTCTTTTGTGTCTGGATATCCTGAGGCTTAGGATCAATTGTTCTTCTGACCTATGCATCACAAACAAAATGATATGTTAAGCATTTTACTTAGTGGTGAAATCAAAGTAAATCATGCATTATGCCATATTATTAGTAAATCTAGTAAAAATCAATATTTATCACCATATGCACAATACATGATGCATAAAATAATACATAACTAGACACGAATTAAGTAATGGAAAAAAAATCACCTAACACATAATTCAACATAAATTTTGCCTTCCACATACATAATTATCAATTCCATTCATAAAAGAGAGTTCAGTAAAAATCATTTCATAACATCATTATAAATCAATTCATAATATCATTGTTATTAACCCGTATGACCAAAATGCATGTTCTATGGAAAATAGGGGTGGATGGCTAATATAACCTCTACGAACCTAAATGTCCATCTACCCTTATGGATTAAAGATTAAACATAACATGGTGGCCATTACGACCATTTATGAACCCAAAGTTCATCTACCAATATGGATCTGAAGATCAAATAAATGTTGGCCTTTGGATCAAACTAAAAGTGGACCTGTGGACCAAAACATAAAAAATGCATTGTAATGCCCTAATAGCTGCTAATATGCTTGTAGTTGATTGGTCAACCTATCCTTTTAGGTTGTTAAGCATATAGGCTATCAAGCATGTTTATATTAGTTACACAAACTTAAGTAGCTTAAGAGTGGCTTTTACTTATGATAAGGTCAACGAATGACCATATCAAAAAACTTACTGTAGTTATCATTTTAATCATGATCATAAACATTATATTAATGCAATACCATATTTAATTACATACATATACATACATGTGGCCATACAAGCTCAAAATTGACATGTCCAACTCAATTCCACCATATTATGATCATTATCAAGGAATTAACCATGAACAACCATTTACGCTTAACTTAAGAATTTTTACATTTAGTATGGATAATTATGTCCATTTTAGCTATTAACTCATCTCATAAACAAACTTTATTTCTTTATATTATATACTATAAAAGTAAGCTTATACAACCCAAATTTATATATTATAGCATACAAACTCATTTATACTTACATTATATGCTTTCTTACATAATATAGTCACTCAAGTCACAAAATCACTATTATATACATAATATGTCATTTACCCTATATATAATCTCTTTTGGTGCATTAAAACATATCACTCAAAAATCCATTAAGGCTATTCTACCATAGGGCTTCCATACACCAAAAAAGAACATTTTTATCATTTCAAAACATTTAACCATTTTTCCAATCTTCGCTCACACATTCATTTTTCCTTTAGTGTGCATTTTATCCATTTTCTCAATTGTCTATTACAGATTCAATTTTAAGAAAATCATATAAAATCATATGATATCCTAAAATTACAAAAGACCACATTTTTTTGACTTTTAGGCACTTAGTAATTAAGGGAAAAATGTCAGTTTTTAAAAATTCTTACATGATTGAAAAAAGGGCACTATTTACCCAATCTAAAGTCTTGTGATTTTCCTCCATTTTCTTTTAAAAACCTCTTAATTATGCATCTAAAGGACTTAGAAAATTTGTTTTTATAGTTAGATGCATGAATTTTAGCTTGAAAAGGGAGAATTATAGAAGAAAAATGGAGAAAATCTCCCTTTCCATGCTATCGAGTTTTATAGAGGGGTGGGGGAGTGTTTTGCAATTTTAACCATAAAGTCAAAATTTTCATCCTATTTATTATTTTTATACAATTATTTTTTAATGCATTAAATAATTTTTCTCTCCCATTTTAACTCTATTTTCTCTCATTGCACTTCCCAAAATTAAATTAATTATGTTTCTACATGCTCTAAAAATTAGAACACAAAAATCCAAAGAAATCAAATTAAAATGCCAATTTTATGTGTCCCAAAATTCAAATAAAATACTTCTTAACCTCCAAAAATTCTTACTCTAGCGCTATTAGACTCGTTAGAATTTTTGAGCATAAGGTCATATAAGTTTTAGAATTTTTCTTAGCAACTTTGAAAATTATTTATGGTTTAGCTTTGCCATCGCACTATTCATAAGACACTACCATAAAAAAATTTCATAGCATTTTTAACCAATCAAATGAATTCTAATTGATTTTAAACTTTACCCAAAATTATTTTATGACTAATACTTTCATCTAGAAACTTTAGTGTAACTCGAGTTTCGAGAGCACTATTCATCTTCGAAAAATACTATTCATAAAAATTGGGATTTTTGGGTCATTACATTACTTCCCCACTTAAAATAAATATTGTCCACGACATTACTTGGTTCAAACAAATGTGAATATTGCTTACACATTTAAGCTTCTAACTCTTTTGTTGCTTCTTCTATTCTGTGATGCTTCTAAGCAACCTTCAATAGTGGAACTATTTTATTTCTTAACTCTTTGACCTCTCTAGCTAAAATTCTAGTAGGTTTTGCTTCATGAAAAAATATGGCTTAACTTTAACTTCTTCCACTAATAAGACATGAGTTGGATTAGTTATGTATCTTCTAAGCATAGAGACATGGAAAACATTGTGAATCTACTGTAGTTCTGGTGGTAATGCTAGTCTATATGTTACTGGTCCTACACGTTCTGTCACTTCATATAGGCCAATAAACCTTAGAGTTAGCTTTCCTTTCTTGCCAAAATGTAAAACTTTTGTCAATGGCAAAACCTACAGAAATACTTTATCTCCCACTTCAAATTCAACATCTTTCCTCTTAAGATCAGCATAGACTTTTATTTGTCAAAAGCTACCTTTAATCTATCTTTAATGATATTCACCTTCTCCTCAGCATCCTTGATTTTGTCTAGGCCATTGAGCTTGGTTTCACTAAGCTCACTCCAACATACTATTGTTTTGCACTTTCTTCCATACAGTGCTTCATAAGGAACCATTCCCATACTTGCTTGATGGCTGTCATTGTAAGTGAACTCTACTAATGATAGATAGTGATCCATGCTACCTTTAAACTCAATAGCAGAAATTATTAGCATGTCTTCAAGCATTTAATAATGATGCCTTAACATAAGCACAACATCATACATATATTCCTACATCAAATCACTCATGTATCATAAGATTACTTGAATGACTCTTTCTAATTATCTGTCAATTTACAGATGAAATGCCATACTAAAACTTAATCGAGTACCTAAGGCATTATGAAGTTTCTTCCAAAACCTCCAAGTGAACTATGGGTTCTGATCAGATATAATGGAAGATGGCACTCTATGTAATCTGACAACTTCATCAATGTATAACTCAACAAGCTTCTTTATTGAATAATCCATCCTTACTAGTATAAAATGAGCTATCTTGGTAAGATGATCTACTCAACCTATATGAAATCATGCTTATTTCTTATCATAGCAAGCCAATTACAAAGTCTATGGTAACTTTACCCCATTTCAAATTTGGAATTGCTATAAGATGTAGCAAACTAGAAGGAACTTAATGTTCTGCCTTCACCTATTAACAAGTGAGGCATCTAGTCATACATTTTGACATATTTCTTTTCATTCCAAACCACTAATAAAATAACTTCAAATCTTGGTACATTTTTGTGCTACCTAGATATATGGCATAAGAGTATTATGAGCCTCATCTGGAATCTATTTCTTTAACTTTTCAACATTTAGAACATAAATTCTATCATAGTAATACAAAACACCATCATTCTTTAACTCATATTTAGTGGGCTTCCCCTCTTAAATGGCACTTATCACACTCATCAATCTATGATCATCTTTTTGCCTATTTTTAACTTGTTGTAATAGACTGGGCTTAACTTGCATTTCTACTAATAAAATATTATTAGGCATAAACTAAAACCTAAAATTCATGGTTCTTATAGCTGCCATGAACTTCTTGCTAAAAGCATAAGCCACTATATTGGCTTTACTAGGATGGTAGTCAATTATACAATCATAATCTTTTATCAACTCTATCCATCGCCTTTGTCTCAAATTCAATTCCTTCTGTGTGGGTAAATACTTTAGACTCTTGTGATATATGTATATATAACATCTCTCACCATAAAGATAGTGTCTCTAAATCTTCAATGCAAAAACTATCACTGCAAGCTCTAAATCATGAGTAAGGTAGTTCTTCTCATATGGCTTCAACTGTATACAAGCATAGGGAACCACTTTACTTTCTTTTATCAAAACACACCCCAACCCATTATATGAGGCATCATTGTAAATAGTGAAGTCCTTACTAGAAATCAGCTAAACTAGGATAGGTGCTTCTATTAACATCACTTTAAGCTTGTCAAACCTCTCTTAACACATGTCATCTCATATGAACTTAACAACTTTCCTTAATAGACATGTCATAGGTGCTACTATCAAAGAAAAACCCTTGACAAACCATTTGTAATAACTAGCCAACCTAAGAAAATTTCAAATCTCTTTGGTTTTCCTAGATGGCTTCCACTCTATAACTACTTGAATCTTTCTGGGATCAACCTGAATCCCTTTTGTAGAAGCTATGTGTCTAAGAAAAGACACCTCATTGAGCTAAAACTCACACTTGCTAAGTTCGCCATAAATCTTCTTCTCTCTTAAAATCTGTAACATTGTCTTTAGATGTTGTTCATGCTTATCTCTATTCTTAAAATACACTAAAATATCATCAATAAAGAAAACCCCAAACTGATCTCGATAATGTCTAAAAACTCTGGTCATCAAATCTATAAAAGCTGTAGGAGCATTGGTAAGCCCAAATGGCATTACCAAAAACTCATAATGGCCATATCTCATTCTAAAAGCTATTTTCTCTACCTTAAACTCCTTTACCCTTAACTGATCATATTCAGACCTCAAATCATTCTTAGAGAACACTCCAACACCTTTAAGCTAGTTAAAAAGTTTGCCAATCCATAACAACGGGTGATTATTTTTTATAGTCACCTTATTCAACTATTTGTAATTTACACACAATCACAAAATACCATCCTTCTTCTTCACAAACAACATAGGTGCTCCCCAAGGAGAAACACTCAACCTTATAAAGCCTCTATCAAGAAATTATTGTAACTAGATTTTCAACTTTACTAGAGCCGTTTTATATAGAGCTATGGATACTAGTGCAGTGCTAGGTAATACCTTTATGTTGAACTCAAGTTTCTCGTTCTAGTGGTAAATTGGGTGACTTTTCTAGAAAAGCATCCATGAGCTTTGACACCAGTAGTATATTACTAACATCTGGATTCTCACCTTGGGTATAATAAACATAAGCTAGAAAAGTTGGACAACATTTTCTTAACATGCATCTCGCTATCATTGGTAAGATAACAATGGACAAAAAATCTATCCTCTCACTCATAACTGTAATTTCAGCCCTATCATCATCTTTAAGAGTCAACCTCTTTAACTTGCAATCTACTATAACCTAATCCTTAGACAACCGATCCATACCCAATATCAAATCAAACTCATCAAATGGAAACTCGATGAGATTAGCTTGATGTTCTTGGATTGTCAAAGGACACTTCTTATAAATCTTATTTCCTGTAACATACTGACTTAAAGGGTTGCTAACCAATATTTCTAGGTCCATTAGTTGTGACTCTAACCCTCGGTCTCATGCCTATGGTGTGCAAACATATGTGTGTGTAGACCCCAAATCAATCAATGCTAATGCATGTGAGTTGAAAAGATAGAATGTATAAGTTATGACATCAGGCTTATTAGCCTTCTCTCATGCCTTGATAAAATATTATCGGTTAGGAGATTTATGCTCAACTCTGAACTCTACTTATACCTCTAAGCTCTCTTTGTCTTATCTCTCCTATCACCTCGGTCTCTTCTCTGACCTTAGGTAAACACGTGCACAAACCTCTGACTAATATTTAGTCTGGTAGGATAATAACATAGGAAGTAATCCAGTGACCCACAGCTAAAACATACTTCTAGCATACTCTTCTAGCACTTCCCCTTATGTCGTTTATGACAAGTAGGACATTAAGGAGCCTGGCTACCTATAGCTATGGAAATCAATGTGCTCACTACTTGTGATTGCTGTCTAGTCTTGCCCTTATTCTAGTTCCCCTGGGTTGTCCTCTAAAACTGATCCTACTTCTGAAATAGCTATGGTACCCCTTGTTGACCACCTCTAAATCTTTTTCCTAGTTGACGTATAAAACTATATGCTTCTAGACTAGATGTTCTCTTCTTTTGATAGTACTCCCGCTTCTCCTTATGCATTTTTTATGTCGATCGACAAACTAACACCAACTGATTAAAATTTTTCATCTTCATAAGAACTATTTGAGACTTGATATCAACATGCAATCCCTTCTCAAA
>CANXYI011232668.1:0-14864 GCA_948208565.1 Hura crepitans | reverse complement strand
TGCTAAACTCTGACTGTACACACTGTATGTATGATATATAATTTATTTGAGGGTGTAACAAAGTGGACTAAAAAATTGGTAGCTACATTACAGAAGTTGGACAGCAGCAATGGCTGGGATTTTCTCTCTTAGTTTCTGTGTTACAGCTACACGAACAGTCATAACACCAGCTGCTGGACCTGTGATTCGTATTTTCACTATTGGCTCTTCAATTGCCACTAGTTCAAGAGATCCACCAGCTGCCCCCACTAGGTACGGCCTAATTTCTTCAAGCACCTGACATCATTAGCAAGTAGGAAATCAACTAACAGGATAATGAAGTGGACGGTGCATTGTTACAGCAGGAACTTTGCAAGGCAAGGAGACAATCAAAAACATAATCAAATGGCATGACGATATGAGCCATTTCTGATATTGATTCCAACCTGATGCACCGCCATGCCACGTAAAAACTATCAACTCAACCATCCTGAACACTATATCAAAGACATTCCTGGAGCTATCAAAACCTTTTTGCACTCATGGTCTTGGACTAGGACAAAAGTCACCAGACAAAAAAAAAAAAAAAAACGCATGAAGAAAATTTCATTAGTTTTGTTTAGTAGAGGTGAAAAGCCCCCCCAAGAAAAAAGGAGTGGGACAAGACAAAGGACCATTTTGTTTCCTGCCGGTATACATACACTTCTTCAAAACGATGAACCCTGTGTTCGATCTGAATCACTTGTTTCGAGGATGTAATGTAACCATCACAAGGCTCTTCCAAAAAATAAAACCTTGACAAAGGTAATACGGCCTCATTCTGACTTAAAAGCTACACAAAATGTGAAGTTTCATATGGTAAACTTGCGACTAAAAGAAAATGCTGATGGATGAGCAATAACACACTTGCAACAGCCACCTCTATAGCCATTATGATGGAAAAAGCAGCAAACATTCTCATTTTTTAACAGTTAACACAATTCAAAATATTCTTAAACTAGAAGTCAAGATGGAAAACGGCATGTATAAATTTAATTGGTTAAAAAAAAACAGTATGGCTTTACATTACTGAAAGTACCACTACAATTGCTGAAATAAGCATGGGACACAAAACAGTTATAAAACTGACCATAATAATAAACCTAGAATTCCTTTAGGGTAATTGAGATGAACACTTCCCTGTTTTGGGCAACATCCTTATTATATTATTACAACTGCACATATGAGTGTTCCTTCAACAAGGCTATGTCTTCACACAGATGTTGAGGTGAGGGGCGGCAGAATATATGTAAATCTACTCCTAACTATGTAAATGGTCACTAAAAAAGGAATTGAATATGTGTGTGCGCAGGCATATAAGGTAGAAACCCATTTCAGGTGTACCTTAACACAAAACGAGGCCATAAACATAAAGAAACCTATGGAGAAGAGTACCTTGGACTAAAACAGGAATTTAAAGCAAAAGCGAATACATGAAGAGGAAACGTGGACTTGTAAAATGTAAAATGAAAGAAACTGATTCAGAATTCCTTGTACGGGCAAAAGACTACATCAATAGTTCTTTTTTTTTCCCCTGGGACTAAAAAGGAGTATTTTACTTGAGCAGAACTTTTTCCACTCAGAGATCCAATAATTATTGAAAGTAAATTTTGTAAATCCCATGTGCTCGTGGACATTGGCAATAAAGACAAGGGCAATGAAACGTTTAACAGAAATAAGGTGCAATATATGATGTTTGCTGTGCATAAAGTTCAGTGTTTTGGGAAGAAAGACTTATCCTCTATTTTCCTTGGCATGTTCAACTTGTTAGCATACTATAGTGGTTCCTTCATTATTTTCTATTTTCAGTTCCTAGTGATAAATTGAAAGAATTATGCAGTAAGAGGCAGAACATGAAAGAAAGAATCTTTCAAAGTTGAAACAGAAAATAGTGATTACCGCATATACAGATAACATGTTTAAGTTCAAATAGAAGTACTAAGTTAAGAGTATGTCATGTGATTACCTTCTCTATATTTTCTTCATTTAGCTCAAGCCCAGTTTCTTCATCTGCTATTGGTTCTACTGCAACTATTTCTGGAATCTTTTCCATTAAGCGATGCTCAATACCCATCTTCATTGTCATAACAGAACTTGGACAAGAGCCACAGGCTCCTTGTAACTTTAATCGCACCACATTGCCATCGATTTCATGCAATGCTACATTACCACCATCAGCAATGAGATACGGTCGAATTTCATCCAATACTCTTTCAACATTCTCTGCAGTTAATGGCAAATCCAATGCTGAATCGGGAGTAGCAACTGCTTTTACATCTGCGCAACATCAAATAAAGTAACTCAACCAAGAGCCATCTAAAATTTCAAAATAAAGGAAGATAACTGAAAAAAATGGTAGTCCAATATTTGATGCACAAGTATATAAAGATACAAAATGGAAGGAATCTATATTCATCTGCGCATAAAAAAAAAAATATTTCGAGGATAATAAACTTGGCCTGGGTTCATTGGTATAATGAAGGTATACTGAGTTCAATCTCTGTTGGGTTCTTGACTTCAATGCTCAGGCATTATCAAAAACCAGGCAATAGAAAGTATAAATCTCACTCGCTACAGAAAAAGGAAAAAGTGGAAAACTTTTGCTGCATAAAACAAATTATATGCACTATAAGATTAGAACATAAAAGGACCTTAATCATAATCAGTTCTAAATAAATCTCATCAGAAGCAATCAACTACACAAACATCTGAAAAACAGTGTACAAAAAAAAAAAGCAAACAAACAAACCTATCCTCCGAGTAGAGCCAGGCGACCGAATGCGCACAGACCGACAGGGGATGCGCCGCAGCTGATTCCGCCCCCGTTTAGGCGAGACTTGGCTACCAAAGAAACTCAAACTCTGCGGATTTTGATCATTTAATCATATACTTCATATAATCAAATAATTTTTTTTTACAAAATAGAAGAAAATGAGAAACAAATAGAATTAGAGAGGAAAGACTACCTTGAAGGAACGAGAAGAAGAAGGAGGCTCTAGGGTTTTCCGGGCCCTACAATAACTTGGGTTAAGCACCACGGCTTGCATATCTCCTTGATTACAAGATCAAACTCCAAGAAAGACCGATTCAGAAACTAATTAGCTATAACCGAAACCTAAATCTCAATTAATTGATCGTTCTACAGACAAACTAAACTTGCTCTAAGCTACGCAACTTCTGGCTGTCGCCGCCCTTTCTTTTTTTCTCCTGGTCGAAAATTGAGACTACTGTGTGAATTTACTTTGTTTTGATTCGAAAATGTGGCAGAAATCTGGGAATGGTTGTTGTTCAGTTATAAAACCGGATCTATCCGGTTCGACATGGTGAACCGGGAAATTGATTCGATTGATTTATCATTTATCGTCATTTGGTGACTGGACGTTTATTGGGTCAAACCAGAACCGGCAAGAAAATACTATATAGTTTTGATTCGTTATATTACTGATTTATTTCCCTTCTCCTTCCTCTGTCTTCAAACCCCAGTCTCTGGCTACCTCAAGCTCCTGCCTCCGGCGCCGGCCTGCTAATTCGAGGACCCGAGGTACAAGAACCGAATTTTTTCTCAGGTTTTCTTAATTAAATTTTTGTATACATTTGCTAAAATAGGAAAAGGGGTCAGATTTTTGTATACAATTAAGCTGAATTACTGCTATGATTGGGCTGGTATCTCAACTATTCTCTTTTTTATTGTATTGACTTTCTCCTGCGATTTGTGCTTCTCATTGAAGTTTATGCTTTTTGCTCAATGCTCGTGTTTTTTGTATTTTCTTCTCAAAAGCTAGAGGCCTTCATCTAAGATGTTCTAAAGGGTTTGAATTTTTCAGTTGGAATGCCAAATTTGGGAACTTGTTCTCATTTGTAAGAGTTGTCATTCCTGTGTGTGCTTTTTACTCAATGAATGCCGCTTCCTGAAATTGTTTCACTCATATCTGTTTTTGTTATGCCTGCTATGTAAGTTTGATGTCATAAGTATTACCCTGCAAGCAGATCTTTTGAAATGGAAAAACCTGATTTTTGTTTCTCTTAGATATCTTATGTCCTTTCTTGTAGTTAGGATACAGTTACAAACTTCTGAATCATTTATCAACATTGCACCAAAATACAATTCAATCGAAACCTTATTCTTGAAGGATAATCATTTTGCGTTTCTATAACTCTGTTTATTTGTCTTCATTCATTTTCCTCATTAAGAATTTGTTTTCATGTAGGTAACTGTTTGCAATGATGCCACTTCTTTTATCTCAGAAGTGTGCATGTGACCAATTAGTATAGAAACTTTCGTCAGATTGCTGGTATTGGTTACAAAGCCAGAGCTGAAGTAGAAGGCATCTTTTGCACCTGAAATTGGGTTATAGTCATGAGGTTGAACTTACAGTTCCTCCTGCTTTCCACGTTTCCTACTCGAATTGACAAGCAAAGGGTGCACCAGTTTGCTGCTGCTGTTTATAGTTACAAGCCTCCAGAAAGTCTACAAATGTAAAGGTATAATATACAGTGATGAAGTGATCAAGCACAAACAAGGGAAAAAAGTAGAAGTAAAGGGAAGTAGGATGCATTGTTGTATATAATTAGATAGTCAAGTGTTGGGTGTTTGCAGTTTTGTGGTAGGAAGTACTATGTTTTGTTCTGGAAAACTAAGTTTGAAACAGAGGGATTTAGAGAGTTTACAAGGCATTCGGATTAGTGCAGGATTTGGCAATAATAGAACAGTTGATGTCATGTAAATAATAAGGTTCTACTCATCTCTTAGGCTCTTTCATCATCATATATGTAAGACAATGTTCACAGTTACTAATTTGGAGCAACAAGTTGCTGTTTTTCCTACTTTTCAGAAACTAAAATTAAAATTTTAGCTATGGCATCAAAAATTCTACATTTAATAGGGATATTTTTCCCCTTAATATCCATGTTTACATTTACGGGTTTGCACTTGATTGTAATCGAAAATCAAATAGAATAATTTTAGTTTGATTAATTCAATTCGCTTTACTCTATTAATGGGTTTGGTTTTATTTAGTAATTTTGAGGAATTTCAATTAATTGGTTAAGTTAGGTTAGTAAGCGAAAATTTCACTTAAAAAGAAAAAAACCAAATTATGGCAAAAGTAAACTATAGAGCTTTAGATCAAAGTTATTCATTTCACGCCTTCACCAAAATATCAATCTCAATATGGTTTGATTTGAGTTTCATCAAAGTTTAATTTTTTATTAATTTAATTTAATTTAATTATAATCGAAAATCAAAATGTACTCTTCTATCTTATAGGTCCTTTTTGATTTTTCAGCATAAATAATCTAAGGCCAGAAGCAATTTCCTTACAAGAACAGGCAACGAGTTTAAATTTCCCGGCAGAAAATCCAGAAATTTCTTCTTGTTGTCCTATTAAACAAAATAACAAGCAAGATCAAAATATAAATTAAAATGCACCGACAAAAATAAAAATAAAAAATGAAATTGAAACTCTTTCAACGAATCATTGCAAAACACTATAGATGAAGAAAAAGCAAGAAAGGAATATTTTCATACGCTTTCATACACAAGGATACAAACAAAACATAGCCATGCATGCATAAGAAAGTCAATTACAACCTGAAAAAGATCGTGAAATTTAATTCCCTAGTTTATAATACACCATGAGAAGATGCAAAGAGAGTGTTTTTGAGAGTTTTATGCAAAGAGGGGATTGTTAAGAGTTTTATCAGATGACCCTTTTTTCCTGAAGAAGAAGAAGTCTCCCACAAGAGGAACTATGGGCTTCTTCTTCATCGTTTTCTTCTCCTTTTTTCTTCCTACATACCCTTTCTCATCACCAATATTTAATATATTCGACAATTTTGAAGAGCTCTCCATTCTTATTATCATCTCTCTCTTCTTCTTCTTCTCCTCCTCTTTCTCTTCCATTTGGAAACTCACCCTTCTTGTTGCAGCGGCCGTGGCACTTTTAGCCGCGGCTGCTGCTTCGGCCTCAGCGAACTTCGACATGTTCTTATGAAGCTCAGCATTCAAAGAAGCCACAGCGATCTCAGTCTCGGACTCTCTTTCCTTCAGCAACTTCAGCTCAGCCTTCGTGTGCTCGAGCTCAGCTTCGATCTTCTTTAAAGTACCCAGGAACTCACTATCATCTTGTTCATGTTCCAGTTCAAGTTCAAATTCTTTTCTAGGTTTTAGAGGGCTAGGAGAAGAAAATATCAGTGAAGCAATTTCTTTAGTAGGAGTAGGAGGGATGAAGTAAGGGTTTGGGGAGTATATTCCTCCAAGAATCCGTTCGCCAAAGATGGCAACGGCTTCTTTGACGGAGCGAAAAGGGCGAGAAGTGTCAACTAAAGAGCTGTAATCTTGGATTGGTTCTTGTGAAGGAAGGCTTGGAGCTTCCATGGTAAAGAATGAGAGAGCTGAATATGTGAAATGGAGGGGTCAGAGAAGGAATATTTGAGAAAGGGTTTGGTTTGGGTTTTCTTTGCTTTTACTGCAAAAGATTAAATTGAAAGAGTGATATCAGTATTAGAGGGAAGAGACCGTTGTTTCCAAGTTAAGACAGCATTCGAAAAGGGAGTTTTGAGGTGGACGTAGATTAGGACCCGTAAACCACCCGAGATTGTGCCACGTGACACTCACGAGACAACTTAATTAGAAATAACAAAGTTGATCCAAAATATCACTTAGTTCATGAAATTAAGGGAAAAACAATATCACTATTGATAAAGTGTTTATCTTTAATGAATACGGTTATTTATTGATCATCGATTACCCATTATAGTATAATTATGATTAAAAAAAATTTGGCTGAATCAAATTTATATTACATCAATCAATAAAAAATTATTATATAGTCACTGATTAATTTGTTATAAATCTGATTTAAAAAAAAAATTCAATTATGATATGAGTTTGCATCATTAATTTTAACACCAATCATTCAAAAAAGTTTGATCTGAATATATTAAAAAAATTTTATAATACATATATAACTAAAGTGCCAAAACCATGTGGTTTCCAGAAGAAAGATAAGAAGAGGATTTTATTAGGTAAATGCCAATTCAGTGTCAATATAAGTAAGTTTGCCATTCCCTTTCTAACATAATTTAAAGCAGAAAATTTAGTTACAAGAATCAATCATACAGTTGTTGGCTCAGTTTGGATTAGAATAATGGTAGACCCAACTATCAACACTAGACTAAACCAAATTCATATGATCATTATCTATTTTCTTCTGAAAATCACCTATATTATAATAAGAGGAATGGGCCAAGCATATATATATATATATATATATATATATATGTGAAAAGTAATTATTTGCTTATTAATTTTAAATATTAGATTTTAGTAGAAAATGAACTTGTCCCTAATTCATCTCAAAAATTAACTCAAAAGGAAAGGATTGCTCATATCATTATAAGGATTACAACAATCTTATAATTAATCGATGTGAGATATTTAATACACTCCCTCATAAACAGGGTCAAACATAACCGAAGGATATACAGATACCTGTGGATGGTCTCAACATCGTATTCGGTGGTTCTGATACTATATTGAGAAAATAAACTTATACTTAATTCACCCTAAAAGCTAGGTTAAAATGAGAGAATTGCGTATGCCATTATAAAAAATACAACTATCTTATAATTAATCAATATAAAATATTAAACAGAATTAGTTAAATCGATGAATTATATATAGGACTTTTGGAGTCAATTACGTGCATAGTTACTAAATTGTACAATTATTATGAGTTAGTTATAAAATTCTTTTTGTAATATAAATATAGGTTAACTTAAAATTTTTTATTTTAAAATTATAATGATTTAAAAACTAAAATTTAGTGGCTGATTTTTGATTTGCCATTCCACATTAATCGAAAATATATTATTTACATCAAATGTGCATATGATATATTTAAAAAAATTATTGAAAATATTCATGAAAATATTCATTAAAACTAAGTATCGCAGCAGTAATTTGATACATAAAAATTTCAAATAAAAAATTTTAAAAATTCGCGTAAAATTATTTTTTTATATATTTTATATTTATTCGAAGTGTCAAATAAAAACTTAATGTCGAATTTTTGTTTTCCAATCATTACAATTTTAGGTAGAAAAAAAGTTTAAAGATTAAGTTATCTTGATATTAAAAAAAATTATTACTAGCTTATTAATAGTATGGTTAACCCGAATTTCTGAACTGCCTGACAATTTTTCTTGCTTTCTTTCTTCTTCTTTTTTACAAACGAGACTAGTTACAATAGATGGATGTTTAATGGCTTTTCGCTCCCTACGTACGGAAGGAACTTCTTCTATATCATCCGTTGCAATATCTTGGAACTTTGCTGATTGTTTACTTGCAACTTGACTCTCTACCATGATTCTCTGTTTCAAAGTAAAATGATCGTTGATAATGAGGTCATCAGATCGATGATCCAATTGTTTTTGGATGAAGATAAACTCCCAAACGAAGCAAAGCAGCAAGATCATTAAGAAATAACCAAACCCATCCCATAAGAATTGAAATAGATTGGATAATAATAAAATTGGAACAGTTACCATTTCTACTCCCAATGAAATATGATGTTGCCTTCATGCCTTAAAAATTAATAATTTTGACAATATCATTGGGTTATGTAAGACTGGAAACACCAATACGGCCTTAGGATTGCTTGAAAGAATGGCTACAGGAGGTTGGCGAAGGCAGCCGGGTTCCTGAAGCAGTAGAGCTCTCCGCAAGTGCATTGTGTAATTTGCGTGGGGTTTTTAGTGGTTCCATCTATTTAAAGCAATGAAGTGAATCATTACTATTGTCTCAACGCTGGATTCAATGGTTCCATTGCAAGAGAGTAATCGCCTGCATTCATGTTTTCTGTTTGAATCTTAATCATGAAGATCTTGGTGAAATCATTACTTGTACTAGTTTTCATGTCGTTTTCCTTCTCTGACCGCCTTCCCTTTACCGGAGGTTAACTATCCAAGTAGAATACTGAAACCCATTTTGTTGATGAATCTTAGCGATAAGTGTAAATTTTAGTTTGTGATCAAATTTATTAAGAGACCATAGCAACTGTTTCTGCCAGCTTTACCACAGCCTGTTGTTACTGGTTTTATCATTTGTCTTAAACCAATGGAGTGACTCATCAATCTGGTGTCCACTTTTGCTGCTTCTAACTTTCCACCTTTGTCAATGTGTATCCAGCGGCTGAAGTTTAAAATCCGGTTGCTGGATTTCTTCTGCTGAAGAAAGAGTTGAATTGTTACCAATTGCGTTAAGGCAACGGCATTGGCTCTACAAGCAGTGATGCATGAAAACGCTGCAATTTGGAAGTGATCCGTTAATGCTACAAGCAGAATAGGCATTACGCATGGTTGGCTGGCTGTTGATTATCAGACAGAATACCGAACTAGCATTGACATTAAGATTGGGTAAAACCAAATGTCCATACATAAATCAGAAAAGTATTATTAGCAGGCTAAAGTCCAAGTTTTAATGGCAACTGATATAAGACTTCCAGTCCATACAGAAACCAAAACCAAATATACGCATGGAAAACCGAGGAGGAAACACCAAAGAGGACTAAACTTTGGTTTATTAGATTCACACAAACTCATTGATGATGTGCACATGGAAAAAGGTTCTTATAATCTTGTGAAGATGGAAGGGAAATAAGGAAAGCCACAAAAAGGCACCTGCAATGAAAATGTTAGCGTTCCCCAGGTTGAGGCGCATATGGAAACTGAGGAAAAGCCCAACTGGGACTGAACTTGGTTTATTAGATTCAGACACAAACTCATTTACTGATATGCAAGCGGAAAAATGCGCTGGAACAGAAACTTGGTATTTTGTGAAGACTGAAGATGGAAGGGAAATTAGTCAAGAAAAGGCACCTGCATTGAAAGAGTCTAAGTTCTCCACGCTGAGGTGCAGCTGAAAATTGAGGAACGCCCAACAGGAACTGAACTTTGGTTTATTAGATTCGCACACAAACTCTTTTACTGATGTGCACGTGTAAAAAGGTGCTGGAACTGCAACTTGGTAATTTATGATCTTGTGAAGATGGCAGGGGAATAAGGGGAGCCACAGCAAGGCACCTGCTATAAATAAGTCTAAGTTCTCCAGATTAGACTGCAGCTGTTCATCAAATCAAGTGTCAAATAATGAGGACTGAAATCCTGTGTTGTAACGAGAACTATAATGAAGGGTGAATTCGTTGGGTTGGGCAGCTGCTCATCAAATCAGGTGTCATATAACGAGGACTACGATGAAAGAGTGAATTCTCCAGGTGCAGCTGCTCATCAAATCAAGTGTCGAATAATGAGGATTGGAATGAAAGAGAGGAACTCCAGTTAGAGGTGCAGCTGTTCCTCAAATCCAGTTTCAGATAATGAGGACTGCAATGAAAGGGTGAATTCTCCATGTTGGGGTGCAGCTGCTCATCAAATCAAGCGTCAGATAATGAGGACTGCAACGAGAGAGTCTGAATTCTTTTAGGTTGAGGTACAGCTACTCCTCAAATCCTGTGCCAGATAATGAGGACTGACTTCTCCAGCTTGGGATGCATCTGCTCATCAAATCAAGTGTCAGATAATGAGGAGTGCAATGAAAAAAATCCAGGTTAGCTGTTACTTAGATCAACTGTCAAATAATGAGGATTATAATTAAGTCGAAGAGAATGCTGCTCCACAGCATTTTGGTAA
This sequence comes from Hura crepitans, assembly GCA_948208565.1. Taxonomy (NCBI): domain Eukaryota; kingdom Viridiplantae; phylum Streptophyta; class Magnoliopsida; order Malpighiales; family Euphorbiaceae; genus Hura; species Hura crepitans. Next base: position 4,157 of record CANXYI011232668.1, on the reverse strand, counting down.
AACAGACCTCCGTAAGCAACATGCTCAAAATGAAACGTCTAACTACAATAATGTCTGGATGCTATTTACTACTAGACAGGTCCCCTTTATACCCTTTAACATGGACGACAGTAGTTTAAATATAGATGTTATAGAAGTCCTTTGACAATCTCATATTGATTTTTTTTTTTTTTGGGAGAAAGATATGCAAGAAAACTGGTCGCTGACACCATATTTTTGCTCAAACAAACAACAACTTGCGATACCAGTACCGGTCCGAGATTATAACTGGAGAGTTACTGAGGGCATCACAATGAAGTATATATGCAAATGAGTAAGATTGAATGTTAACACGTTTGGAGTAGTTGGTATTGATTATTATCACTTCATGCCAATACATAATACCGGTAAAATCAAATAGCCGCCTACATCCAAACTGGTTAGGCATAAATCACTGCCTCTTCTCAATTATCGCCTTCCCAGTTCTCAGACATAAGTGAGAGTCAAACAACCTTTTTCCTCAGAAGAGATGATAGAAAGCACTCAATTTCATGAGCAAATATATCAAACAGAGCAAATCACACTCAAACAAACTATGGCATCAATCTACTTTCTTCTCCAATTTGCAAGCTAAGCAATTAATATTAAATTTTTTTCAATATACGAAATGTTATGAATTTCCCATTATCAAAAAGATGTATAATAGCAATTTACAAAAAAAGTTTTGAGAAGTACCCGTCCAGCGATAAGATACAGTTGTTCGGTTTGGTGGATCTAAATGATCCGAAAGCAACAGCACCATCTATCACCGGTGGACCTCGTCTTGGTGACGGTGAGCGGCGTAGTTACTTACAGCAGAGGGTTATCCCCCGTGGGCTTCTCCCCAAAGGGGATTCGCCTCCAACTAAGAATTCCCGTTTTCTTTAAACCCTGATACGCAAATATATATTCCCTGTCAAAATAACAATGTTGTCCCTTCGTTCCTTCCGACTCATTCAACCACGAATCAATAATTGACCCGATTTTATTCCGTTTTTTATACCCTCCACTTTCAATTTTTTAAAAATTTTTTACATTTTTTTATTTATATTTTTAATAATAATGTTATAATAATTTATTATTATTATTAGATTTATTTATACACATATTAATTATTGATCTATTTTATTATTTTATAAAATTTATTTAATATAATATTTTTTATATTATGTTAATTTTTTATAAATAATTTAATTTTAAAAAATAAAAAGTTTAGTTAAATTCGAACGAATCGGTCGAATCATAATTTAATTGAATGCTTGATCCAATTTTAAAAGTATTGCAAATAACAATGATCCTAATTATTTAAATATATATTTTGTATGTCCGTGCATTATATATGATAAATATATATTTTTATTAATTTTTTGATATTTAATTATTGGAAAAATTGAGAAGAAATTAAATTTCATTAACCAACTTATTAGCATGGGTATATTATCACATATTAAAAGTTAATGCCTACTAAAAAAATAAAAACATTATAAAAAAACATAATATAAAATGAACGAGGAAAAAAATAAAATTAATAATGGGTTATTATATCTTTATATAGAAAGTTAATTTTATATAAAAAAAAATTAGCTTTTACCAAAATATTTTACTGGACTAAAAATATAAAAATATACAAATTTAATTACAATTGAAATAATTATCATTTTCCACAATCACTTAAAAAGTTATAAAATTTGCATAAAAATAGTTTGTTATTAATTTAAAATAAAATTATTTTTATTAAAAAAATTAATCAACATAAGAATATAATTATATATTTTATATTAAAATAGATATAAACATTTATATAAAAAAATAGATATAAATATTTATCTCACCATACTTGCAAAATTAATCTAATAATAGCATAATCTCTAAAAAAATTTTACCGGTGAAAATTTTGAGAATTATTCTCAATAATAACTTAAATAAATGTGAAATAAGGAAAAACTAAGTTGTAAAATTATAAAAGAAATCAATCATTATATTTATGATATGTATAAATTTAAATTTTATATATCTATATTATATATAAAAGTATGAATAGATAAAATTTTTTTAGACAAAATTAACTTTATTAAAATTTTAAAATTATAAATAATCTTGATGATAATAATTATTATAATTAATAGGTATTACATCCGTTTAATTTAACATAAAATACTTAGAGTATTACTATTTAATTTAAATATCAAATGCTTAAAACTTAGGTTAAAATATCAGTAAATTTACTCAAATTAAACATTTTTGAGATAAAAATTAAAATAATTGTAATGCTTTTGGCAGTTTTATTTTTTTCGATGGGTCTATACTATTTTGCCTTTTATGTACTCTTTTTATCTAAAAAATTTGATTAAAAATAAAATTCAGCAATTTATATATATATGCTTTTAGTTTTCTTTCGAGAAAAATAATTTTTTCAGTTCAATAATGAATTTTTATGTTTGACTCATTACGAAAATTTAGATTCTTTATTTATTATATCATTGATGTAAAAATACCAAATAATTTTTTATTTTAAAATAATTTTTAAAAGTTCTAGAAAATGTTATTATACTTATTTTCAATTATTTTAATTTCGTAAATTTAAAGGTTATATGTTTTTAAAAGTAAATGTGAATAAAGTGAAGATTTTTTAAGAATAAAGTAACCTTATAAGTCTAGATAATTAAGAAAAAATAATTCTATTAAAATTTTGTAAAAGAGAAATACACTATTAATTAATAAGAATTTAAAAAGTTCATATTATGAAATATAATTAACTGTATTTAAAAGTATACAACATTTAAATATACTAACTGTTTCGCTAATATAATAAATTATTGTTTTATTTATTCCATGTATATTAATAATATAATTTCTATTGTAATAAATTTTAAAATTTAAATTCTATTATATGAAATATTCATTAAAAATATATAGTAGAAAATATTGAAATTTAAATCAAATAAAAATATAAAATCAACCATCTCATGATCTTATTCTAATTGTTAAATATTAAAATAATTGATAAAAATTTTACTTTTAATTATGAAATATTTTAAAAAAAATAAAAAAATCGAATAAATTAAATATCTGCATGAAAGAAATGAATAAGGATTAATATTCTGAATTTGCAAAAAATAATGCAATAAAATAATACCATTTGAATTTACATAAAATTCAAATTTATAATTCTATCTAACTTATAAATTCAACATCATATAATAAGAATTAAAAATATTATAATATTAACATATATATTTTATATAATTAAAAAATTATAAGTGTTATCACTGCATGCTAAAATAATGGATAGTTTATATGAATAACTATATGTAATTATAATGTCAAAAAGACGCTAAACATTAAAAAGAAATTCAGAAAAATTAAAACAGAAAGTAAAAAAAACATATTTATTATATTTATTTTTATAATTTATTTTATTATTATTATAATTGTTTCAAAAAAAATTCGAATTTATAAAAAGTTAACGGAAATTAGAGACTAATATTATTTTCTAAATTAATAAAAAAGTTTTATATTAAAAATTGACAATATTTGTTAGAATTTCATTAAAATTTTGATAATATTTTTGTAATTTTTAAATTATATATTTTTCATAAAATAATTTATATTCGTTTTAAATTTTATTTAATTGAATTATCTATAATTTTTATTTTAATATATTTTGTAGTAGCGCAACATATTTTTTTGTTTAATTTATTATTTTATAATTAATAAAAGACAATAATTCTAATATTTATTTTAATATTTTCTTAACTTAAAATTTTATTTAATTAGAATCTGACTTTTAACATTATAATGATTTCATTAATGAAATTTTTAAAGATTTGTATTTGAATACAAGATAAAATAATATTAGTTTAGTGCTCCATCAAAACTTAATGTATAGTTAATTATAAGTGAGACTCAAAGTTAGGGCTGAGCAACGGTCGGTTCGGTTCAATAACCGAACCGATTTAACCGAAAACTAAAATTTAAAAAAATTCAAATCGAAAATCGAACAGATTTAAAGTACTAACCGAATTGAATCGAATCGAAATATTTCGATTAATTTGGTTCGGTTATTTGGTTAACCGAAATTTTTTAATTCATATATAAATTTATATATAAATCCATAAAAAATGGGTTAACCGAAATTT
>CANXYI011232541.1:0-17807 GCA_948208565.1 Hura crepitans | reverse complement strand
AGAAGATAGTTGTCTAGCCTTTGTAGATTTTGCTGTGTAGTGGTGACAACAGTGAATGGTATATTTTTGGTACTATTGGGGTTAATTAGATACACCTATGTAAATACTATGGGTTTTGGGTTTAGCCAACTTAGAGGCTGCAAGTGTCTATAATTATAAGTTTAAAATAGGTGAATGTATATAAAGGTCATTATCTGAACAATTTTAATTGCTATACTTTCTAATGATTTTGGGCCTGAGTCCCTATATGATGTTTTGATATATGATAATGATATGATTGATGATATTGGAGGACCAGAAGGATTCGAAGGGTGATAAAAGTATCTGAATAATATTAGAAGTGTGTTTTCATAGGTTTAAATTTTAGAAATGTCACCCGAGTAGCCGTTATGCTGCCCAATTTTCTATAAAGTTCATTAAGGATTGCTAAATGAATTTTTAGGTTTGTTATACCTTGAATAATAATGCTTAAAGGTTAGACTGAAGATTTAGCAAAATCTATCCATTAAATAAATAAGTCAATAAGTGTTAAAGAATATGGACTGGAGAAATTTCAGGATAGGTGACCTAGTGGGAAGTTGTACCTCCTATCAAGTTTCTTCGGGAATCAGGTAGAGGTGTTACATTGGTGTTTTCTCAAAAAAATATTTTTGATTTTTCCTTAATAAAAGTCATATAAAAATGTATTTTAACAAAAGTCAATCTCCTAGAGATGGGAGTTAGGCAATTACAGCCAAATTTCTATAAAATTACGAGTAATTGTTAGGTCAATCATCAACCAATAAATTATCTGATTTGTGGATGTTAATATAATCTTATGCTTGTTGTATATTCTAAATATGGGACAGATAAACATTAGAATATAAAGGAAGGTATATTATTAGGACATAAATAAGATCTAATTTCAAACCCTTTCTAGGCAAAAGATTAGTGGTCCTAGTGTAGAGCTAGGTGGTGACTCCAAACACTAACTGTAACACCCTTTACCTGATTCACGAAGGAACCCGATAGAAAATGCTACTTCCTGTAGGTCACCCATCCTATTACTACCCCAGCTGCCATTGGCTTAACACTTATAGCCATGACTAGCCCGGTGCTTTACCCCTATTATTTTACTATTATTTTCTTATGTCGTTCTCACATTGGTTGTAATTAACTGATAAAATAATTTTATAGGATAGGAATACAATTTATAGAAATTTAGGCAGTATAATGGCTACCTAAGTGAAAAAAACAAAATTTTAAACCCATTAAAAATCACTTCAATATCAATCATCAATCCACCATTTATCTCTTGGATCTATCTAATCCTCTAATCAATCAAATATATCACCACACATAGTCACACAAGCACAGGGTGTCCGACCCATATCATTCAAAGCATATAGATACACAGACATACATATACATAGGCATTCATCTAAATAGCTTTAATTATAGTTTACAAACCATAGTATATAAAATACATGTTTAGCTAGTCTAATATCCTAGGCCTAACACCCTCTATACATAAGTGCCCTACCTTTACACATACAATAACAGACAGGAAATATACCCTCGAGAGCTCGTCATCTATACTATAATTATTGAGACTAGACAGCTCTACTATCTACAACCTATGCAATAGAACATCAACACGTGGAGTATAAACTCAGTGATGAATTTAATGTAATATATATATGTGATAAGACATGCAGCCAAGCAATAACATACAGCATGTAACTCATGTAGCAATGCAAGTCCAGTTACTACAATCATGCAATTTATTATTATGTCCTACCATTTATACTTCAGTGCCTTATAGCCTATTCAGTTTAACCTGGGTATGGTTTTATTATTCCCTATTATGCCATCAAGTCACAACAAGTCATCATTATTACATTTTATATGTATGTGTCCATTTTTCTCATTCAAGTCCATACTAGAAAGATTACATTTAAAGACACTAGATAGCGGGATCCAAATTATGTAGTGGCCTATATTTTGAACCTTGGCATCTATACCTAACCATCTCCATTCAATAGCAGGGATCAATTTATAAAAGCCTCCCAAATCGGAGTGGTAGGGATCAGTCCTGATAGACCTCCTAACAATAGTGTGGATAGTAAGGATTAACCCTGTGGGACCTCTCAAATCCTAGTCAACATATTATCTCAAATGGATAGCAGGGATCAGCCTCGAGGCACCTCCCAAATCCACAATAAAGTGGGCAAGTAAGGATCAGTCCATACAGACCTCCTAATACCCAAGTGTGCATGGCTTAATATTAGAACCTTGACGACTACATCCGCCATATCATATACACCGGTAATGGCCCAAAAGGACTAAAATCCCTAGTAGGTGCTAATTCCTTAGTTGACTAGTCAACCCATCTAGTGGGTGTCTAATAGATATGGGCCAATTTCTAGCTAACAATTTATTTACACAATTATAGGTCATTCGTCATTAATCATAATATCATTTGCTTATCAAAGTTACATGCATATTTTCACTTTCACACATTTCTTAATTATGATCCACTTTACGAGCATGCCACTATTCATTTGGTAATTTCCATGACTTCAATTCCTCAAGTCATTCTCATCATACAATTCATTTTATTGGCATTAGGCTAGCATATCATTATCACCAAAATTTCCCATACCATAATGTGATTATTATTACCATTATCCAATGATACATACACTTACATTATTTCACCCATTTCACTTATATACAATTGTCCATATCAAGCCATATTCTCATTACCATAAATGGTCATTTTTACACTCAAGTATACTCATTATACTTTACCCCATTTTAGATCATATTATGCATATTTTACTCACCATTATTTTTCTTTATCAATTATACATTTCAACTATAATGTATGCTCACTTTTTAGCCTAACTACACTACCAATTCTTACCAAACACAAAGGCACACTAACATTCACTTCATGCACACCATTTAGCCACATACTAATCATACACATACACATATATTTCTCACACATTAATCACGCACATGGGCTTCTCATAACCATATTAACATACTTGCACAAGTAATATGCCTTAACATGCACACATACACACAATCTCACATTTCTATACACACTTTTACATATACATACATGCACAAATATGCCAACACACATATATTACATCAAATTCACATACCTAGGGTGCCAAAACACCCTTTTCCACCATTTCAAGCTTTTGGATGGCCTTCCTCACTAAGCTTCCTTTCTTGACCTAACAACATACACAATCTAGGATTTACAAAATTCTCAAAAATTCTACATAGCTTTAAATCAAAATCTAACAACATTTTTATTCTTAAAATACTTAGGGCTACCAAAAACAAAAATATAAAAATATAAAAAGCCTTACACAAGAAAATGGCACTATTCACCAAGTGCTCATATCTCACTTTTGAAGCATTATTTTTTAATTTTGTCAATTGTAATGGCTTCCAAAGACTGTGGAGGCAAAAAACCACATAAAATTTATGGGGTTTGAGCTTGTATAGATTGAGAAATGAAGAAAATAGAGGAGAAAGGCTAGGGCATTAATGGCGTCGGCTTTAGTAGTGGAGAAAGATGGTGCCTTTTGGCACATGTGACACTTACACATGTGTTCAGGGTTTATATTAGTGAGATGGATGGCTCAGATCATGCCATGTGTTGATCCAATGATCCATTTTAATCTAATTTTCTTTTAAACTTTAGAAATTCAAAATAATTTCTCTAGACCTCCAAAATTCATGGTTTTAGTGCCAAAAATTCTTAATAGTGCCCATTAAGGGCCTCATAAAATCTCGAGTCAAAACTCCATGGGCAATTAGGGTTATTATTCACTCACGTAAATAAGAAATTCTAAATAAATATCAAACGACCTCAAAATATTAAAATTCCTTCACCTGTAGACTCAGTGGAATTTTTTACCTATAGGATATGATATTTTTAGGTCTATCCGGGCACATCCCAAACCATTCTTGGCATAAAGTCAACTAAGGTCACTATTCACTAGTTATTGGCTTAAAATGATTTATTGGTTCTACTAAAAGTTTTAATTCTTTCATTTTCATCATTTTCTAGCTCATAAAATTTTTATGACTAGTACGTTCCCTTCTGGCTATCATATGGTGCCCCGACATCCCGAGAGACACTATTCATGCCTTGGAGGTACCATTCATGATACTAAAATTTATGAGCATTACACTAACCGTCTGGTCCTTGATAAAACAACATACATCTACACATACTATATCCTTTTTTTGTGTTCACTCTCTCAATCTATATCAATGATAGGTTTAGAGGTACCGATTTGAATTTGATCACTTGCATCTAGGAATAGTTCCTCGAACATAAAGTCTCGTATTCTCTCCTTGTTAGGTCTTTACCATTTTTGATCTAGTTTAAGCATGTTTCTCTAATCTATAGTAGAAAAAAATCCTCTTTAATTTCATGAATTCCTTCTTATTACTATAATTTTCCTCTCGATTTCACTTCAAGAATCTAGAAATCGATAACTTCCTTTTAGGCTATGGCTGCTCAACTCTATTAAAACTAGAGAAAAACATAAAGCTGAACTTTTTTCTCTTTCTCCTTTCATCTTAAGCCAAAAGTTTCTTTCAACCAAAAGCTCCCAATTTTTCCTCTCTAAAATGAAGTCTCAAAAGATGTCTTCAATTCTAAAAGTGGAATATTTCCATGAGCAAGTAGAAGAAACTTGAATAATTAAAAGAATAATAAAGGACTTAACTTGGAATGCTTCCACTTCCTTGGTTCTATGTGAACCTGAGAATAATTCCAAGCTAAAACCATTTTTCTTTCTTTTCTTTTATTGTCCTAATTTAGTTTTGTCGAACCTTCAAAGTTAGTACAAGAATTTATTACTTACATATTTTTTTTATAGTGATAGTACTTTATATCATGCTTTTACATGTACTAAACTCATAAATCTAATGGTCATATGCTTGCCAATTGACTAAACATTGACCATTAAACACAATACTGTCTTCTCTTAGTTTGCTTTGGTAGAAGATTACTTCATTTTCCACTAAAAGCATTTGATAAATCCATTTTGCAAAATTAAGCTTTTAATGCAAAACTTTTATTCCTTTACAATAAAGTCTATACTCGAATTTTATTTTTGCTTTTTGGACCCCTTAGTAACATTATTTCAATTATGTTTTAGACCCTATTCATATTTTGAGTAGTATTATACACAGTCTATTTATATTCTATTTTTGGACCCCTTTTAAGGAAAAAATCAGAATCATTTTATTAGAAAACACCAATTCGTTATCTAAAAAACTTTGATGTGAGTTTAGTTTGATCATGTAAAACATTTTAAATTAAATCTACTTATTACAAATAAAAGTCCCAAAAATTACAATCCAAAAATACAATTCCTAATACAAAACAAAAAAATGTGAAATTATAACAAATATAAAACAAAGTAAAAAGTAAACTCTTTCTCGGATTTAGGTCTATGCAAACCCTAAAATGCCTTATACTTGGTCCATGCAGACTTCCCTGCCTACATACATACACCTTGCCACAAATATCAATAGAAATGGTTAAAACACAAAATACAGTCCGTGCAAATGTCATTGTAATCCATGTGAACTAGAATATGCATGATGATGTCCATAATCACATAAATATACATGTACTTCATGTAATATTATTTAGGCAGACATTATTTTGTCAAAAAATAAGCCGTGTGAGCCTTTTAGGCTAACCAAACAAATTATGTTTACACGGACCTTTACATTTTTGATGGGTGCTCCATGCAAACCTAATTCATAGTCTTGTAATTAAAATCAAATTGTGAATAGTTTATTAAATAATATATCAATTAGTGAACTTGAATGGCAAAATATATTATTAGATCTACTCCAGCAATTTTGGTTTTGATTAATAGAGATCTCTAATAATAGAGATCCTTAATCTATAATAAAAAATAAAAATAATTATTAGACCTTTAAACTACCTATCAATTTCTATAAATAGCAGACAAAAGCAAAAACTTTCAAAGAGATTTTAACTTTAGTGAGGGCTAAAGACTAGTATAATAGCAAGAATGCCCAGCATAATAATTTCATAATTTGATATTGCCATTTTAGTTTACTAAAACAAATATGATACATATATATCAAAGAAAGATAAAAAAAAAGTACCAATAATATATGAATTTGTATTCCTTATTAGATCATGGATGATGACAGAACAAATTCAAACCAACCTCTTACCTACACAATTACTTTTATTATATTTCTATATTACTAATAGTATTAATACCAATAGCTCATACTAGTTCATTCAATCTATTAATATTTTGATTGAACAATTCAAAACCAAAAGCTTAAGTGGAAAAAGATAGACCTCATAAGATCTACTCTCATGTTGGTTAACATAATTCCTTAATTGCTTAGCTTCAAGCTCATCTTTTACCTTAGCAAATTCTCTTTTACCTCTCTTTATGTTTTGTTATGCCTTTTCTAACCCATTAATCAAAATTAATCTATTAAAAACAATGTTATAAAATTGAACTAAATATTAAATTGGAATGCCAATTGAATCATGATTCAACCAGATTTGTTAATTTTTAAAAAAAATATTGTTCATAAAAATTTGAAAATATAATATGAACATAACTACATAATAAAAATTAAAAATAGATTCAATGATCTACACTCCATCAAACATTAAAATAAAAGCATTTATTTCAAACCATTCACTATCCATAACAAATAAGAAATACCTTTTGTAATAACACATACAAGCTTTTATAAATTAAAATAACATTTACATTTTATTTTATTTTATTTGTTATTTTTATAACTGCCTTATTAGATTAAATATTGAAAATTTTTAAATATACTAGTCAAAAATTTAACATTCAATTTTATTAAAATTTAAATTTTTTTTAAAAAAAAAGGAGCCCTATTGAATTAAATTTTATTTTTTGACAAATTTTTATGATTTCACATTTCTATATATTAAAAAAATGTAGAATACTATGATAAAAAGGAAAAGTGTAATATCACAATACTTTTTTAGTACATATTTATATTTTATTATTTATTAATGTGCACCACTGGCTTAATTTACTTTTAATAAATCTTAAATATTAAATTTTTAACCCAATGAGATTCAATAGTATGAATTAATAAACAAATTTATATGAAAAAATATACTAAGCACTACTATAACATAAAACATTTATGTTTAATAATTTACTAAAAAATTAAACTAAATTAAGAAAATTAATAAATCTCTATTTTATTTAATATATTTGATTTAGTTTTTAATTAAACAAATTTATTAAAATAATTAGACTTAAAATACTCTAATTATCCATCAATTAAAATATAATCTCTTGTAATTTTAAATTAATACTTAACTAATTGAATAAATATTATCATCAATATTTTTAAATTGCTCTTAAAGTATAAAAATAACTTAGAAAGAATACTAAACATTATTAAAAAGCATAATAAAAGAAAAATTATAAGTCCATAATAATATAACTCAAAAATAAAAAAATAAAATAGTGAAAATTCAAAGTCAATCCTTTTTTTTTTCAATTCAATCAATTTTTTTTCAATTCGTACTTAAATAAAGTTCTTTGATTGATTGATTGATTTTTTTATTGAACTTATTCAAATCAATCACTAATTTAAACTAGTCTGATTGAAAGGTCTCATTTTAACAACATTAGTTAAAAGCCAACTCACTGTATAACTTTGTTTCCTCAAATATTAAATAATTATCAACAAAAAAATTACACCTTTCCTACCATATACAACTTATTCTTCAACCACCCCTATCATTCTTCTATTTTATCCAAGTGCAAACCAAAAATCCTAGACTTGTTCGTATCTTTCACTAATTTGCTCATTTTCTTCTTTTTCTTCTATTTTTTTCAAAGTAATATTTTGGCTTTTTTGATTCCCGAGTGTCTCCTCAAGTTTTTATGCCCAAAAAATGGTGACATCCACCACCGTGTTTATTGCTCCAAGCTTATCCAAAGATATAAATCCATTAGAGGAAAAGAAAGAAATGAGAAGGTGAATAGCAGTGAGAAACGCAGAGAGTAGAGCGCGATGAGAGGTAGAGGAACAAGAGTTTTTTAAAAATGGAAATTTATATATGAAAATGAGAAGAAAAAGTGATCTTTCTTTATATGGCTTTTTTGTCTTTACAAGAATTAAGCGGCAATTACTTGCGATAAAATCTAAGTTTTTCTCTTCTTTGATCTCTATCTCGTTGTTATTCTTTTTATTAAGCTCAAGTCATTAATTAATTTAAACATGTTTAGACAAAAAGTGCTTAGAGGAATTAGCATAAGAATTCTAGCCAAAGCATCTTCAACTACCAAAAGTATCAAAATTGTGATGTCATATAATTGTTAATTTATTTTAAGGAACGTTCTGAATGGTAAGATGAATGATTCCAAAGAAGAGGCCAACATATAGGAGAGCTATGAGAGAGAGAGAGAGAGAGAGAAAGAGAGGGAGAAAAGAAAAGAAATTATCATAGTTAAGACCTTTTATGTGAACTTGACAATTTAATCGCGAATCTGCATAATAGCCTTTCTTTTCGCTTTCTATTTACAAAATTCTAGCTAACAAATTATTTGAAATATGCTTTGAATTTAATTCCATTTTTATGCTTGAGTATCAAAATTAATAGTACTAATAATAGGAGAACAAACCAATCTCGAGCTAGTTTAAGTAGGACCAAATTGATGAATAATCACAAACAATGTTATGAATCCATTTTCAATTACAAATGGTATTATAGAGAAATGAACTGAGGACGAGAGCGGTTTAGTATTTTGGGAGTCGTCACTTGGCCTCTACACCAGGACCTCTGATCTTCTATATCAAAAAGGTTTAAAATTATTATCTTATTTATGCCTCAATAATATGCCTTCCACTATATTGTAACATTTATCAATCCTGTATCTAGCAAGCATGCATTGTAATTTAAAATTTATGTCACCTTTTCATGTATAAAAAGTAAATTATGGTATTTAATGAATACAACAAGTATATTGTACATCTAGAAATCTGGTTATTGATTAATTGTTATTTGACTTGAGAATTACCTTTAATTTCATAGGAATTGGCAATAATTGATCAACTCCCATCTCTAGGAGATTGGCCTTTATTAAAATACATTTTAATATGACTTTTGATTAAAGAAAACTCAAAGCCATTTTTATTAGAAAACACCAATTGATTATATAGAAAACCTTTTGATGTGAGATTTAGGATTTTGGTGTGTAAAATATTTTATTAATTACCTATTACAACCCTAAAAATAAGTAATGGAATAGAAATAGTACATAACCAAAGGAAATAGTCCATAACATGAAACTAGTCCCGCCTATACGTCATTAGGTCCGTGCAAACTCCACAAAGCTGAAGAGTATATCCAGGCAAGATAATACTAGAGTGATAGATGAGGTCTGTCTAGACTTCCCTTTTCGATTAGATTAGTCACTTGCAACCATCTCAAAGAAACAAGTTAGAAATGACACACAACGGTTGTAAGGACCTCAAAAGACAACATCATTAAGTAACATAACGCAAATGTGAATGAGCCATGATTCATGTCATGAAGTGCTTATGAAGTGACATAAGCATTACTGTTCATAGATGATACATAAATGAACATATAGGTAGATACAAGGTCACAAATATAAGTCTGTATGGACTACTTTCCTTATAAGAGGGAGTCTGTGAGGACTACAAATAGAGGCAGACACGTAAAAAAACATAACATCTGTGTAAACCACATTCCTCATGAGAGGGTGTCTATGTGGATTACATGTTAAGACAAATATATGTAAAAACTAGTCATCCATGCAGATTATGATCCTCATGAGAGGGAGTTCATATGGATTTATGTTAAGATAGACATGTATGAAACCTAGTCATCTATGTAGACTACGTTCCTCATAAGAGAGAGTCCATGCAGACTACATATAAAGACAGACATATATGAAACCAAGTCATTCGTACAGACTATGTTCCTCATGAGAGAGAGTTTGTATGGACTGTATGCCAGATCTATGATACTAGTGATTGCTTATACATTAGCCATGTGATACAACAGTGTATGCATACATAAACATGATAGCTATTAGGCATATTTCATGAGAAGAAATCAAGAAAGCATTGGATTTAGGTCCGTGCAGACTACGTTCCTCGTGAGAGGGAGTCCGTTCGAACATATGCATGCTCACAATTTAATCTATGTATCCATAATCAAGATAACAGAACAATTATAACATGCCACAGTTTATATGAATGACCTACTCCTATGACAAATATAAACATCACTAAGTATCGCCTCATTGATGGCCAACCATAAGAGATCAAAGGCCCACATTAATAGTAAGTGAATGTGTTAATATACGATAGGAGGCTTTAGATCTTACCTTACTATTGAGCTCTTAAATAGTAGCACAAAGTGTAAAGATTTAAGAAGAAATTAGTTTAAGTATTAGATAAAGGACTAGTAAATCGTATCCTACTTAGAGTTCTCACCTAAACTCTTAGAAAAAGGTTCTTAGCTACTATGAATTTACCCCCTCCCCCCCTCTACTCATACCCAAAGAGGGTATTTATGGGTTTAGGGTTAAGAGTCTCCCATCTAAAAGTGATAGAGTCCTTATAGGATTTGGAGATAGAGTCTAGATAGTGATCCTACACTTTTAAAAGCTTTCACATCGACAAGTTTGTATGGACCAAGGTTGTATGCTTTCCTGCCAGTTATAGGCCTTAGACTAGGTTTAAGTTAGTCCGTGTAGACATGGACTTGGACTTGTCTAGGTAGACCATGGGCCTTAAGCTTAATATAGTTAAGGTTTGTCTATGCAAACTAGTGGTAGGCGAGTGCATGCGAACTAGATTTCTAAAGGGCTTATGCTATTGCTCAAGAGCTTATCTCTGATTATCATCATAGGCCGAAAGGTAAAGTTTCTATAGTTTCCCTTACTTTGGAGTGTGCTGTGAAAATGCATAAATTGAAATAGTACACAATAAAGTACTTGAGTTAGAGATAATTACGTCATTATGCAGATGAAATTTGTATGGATTTGCTTGCTAGGTTGAACTCGGTAGTGTTTGTGGATTTGCTTGTTAAGCTAAACCTGATAATGATTATGGATTTGCTTGTTAGGATGAACTTGAGAGAGTTGTGGATTGGATATAAAGTTGAATCCAAGAGAATTGGATTAGACACAAAGTCAAATCTAAGGGAATTAAATTGGATAGTAAGTCAAAATCGAGAGAATTAAATAGAACATGGAGTCTAATCTAAGAGAATTAGATTAGACACTGGGTCAAATCCAAGAGAATTAAATTGGACACGAAGTTGAATTTGAGAGAATTAGATTAGACATAGGGTCAAATCCAAGAGAGTTGGACTAGACATGGAGTTGAATCCTATAAAAGAAAATACAGTAGGAGTTAGTATCAGTTTGACATGGTAGGTTTGTTATGCGTACCTGGCTTTCATCAGTTGTGGATGAGACTTTGATTTAAGGAAAATCAAGTATTTGCCTACCTTAATAGTGATTTAAATTCTAGTGCACATAAAATTGATGTATGTCTAGAAAGTGTGTTTGTTGTGAATGTGATAATAAAGTCCATTTGGGCTATGAGAAAACAAGCATGTGAAGAGAATCTATGTAGACTAAGGAAGATAGAACATAAGTCCATACAGCTATGTTTATGGGGTCATGAGTTTAATTTGTGCAGACTAAGGAACAAGTGGCAAGTGAGCTGAGGTATAAGTCTATGCAGACAAAAGTGAGGTAAGTCCATATAAACAGAAGTAAGGTAAGTTTGTATAGACATTTGGTGATAGATTGATATATGTCAATTTTCCTCCTCTTTTTTTTATTTCATTATTTCTTCTTTTTCTATTTTCTTTCCAAAAGGAACCTCTAATGGCTTCTTCTCACTCCTCCAACTCTTCTTCTTCTTCCTCTAATAATGTCATGATAAGTGAGGAGATTCTAGTGGTGTTTTTTCTTCCGTCATTTGCCACTTCTTCTCTTACATCCCCTCCTCCAATAGAGGACATTTCTATGCCTATTTTAGTATACCTTTAATGATGATTAACCATCTGTGGGATGTTGCTCTAGTGAATGGAGTTCACTTTGGTGATCCAACTCTGATTCTAGCCAATTTGGCTCACCACACATGCTCAGAAGTGTGCCCCCATGTGAGTTTTTTCCATTTATGTGTGCCATTATAGGTTTAACTAGGTTTGGCTTCATCTTTTCCCTACTATTTGTTATTGGTTTGATAACTCCGTGTGAACTAGGTTCACCTAAGGCTGACTAGGTCTGTGCGGACCTATCTTTAGCTTAACTTTTCTAGAATTATTAGCATAAGATGATGAGACTTTCTACATGTGGTCAATTAGGTAATCTGTGTGGACTCATTAGAGGCTATATTGAGTTCATACAAACTATTGTTTGTATGCGTGTGTTGTCCATGTGGCTTTGTTCATAGTTTTATACCTTATGCCTATTCAACCTCTGTATGGGTTGTTGCAAAATATGCTTGTTAATAGTTCACATGGACATTTGTCTTACTTAACTCTATTTACCTTTTACAGACATATCTTAAGTATAAGGGCACCCTATCTAGACCGTAACAATCATATTTGGTGATGCCTATTCCTATTGAAAATTAGATAAGAGTGACATGGTTCTAGACATTTGTAGACCACTTAGTTGGTAGAGACTTTTGTCGGGACTTATAGGCTCTCTGAGCTCTTCTGGATAGGTGGATGGATGCCATGCACACCTTTCACCTATCATTTGAGGAGCTGGCAATAACTCTTTTTGATTGGGCTTTCATTACTAGAGTACCTTACACTGGGAGGGCCATTACTTTTGATACTTTCTATTGTTGCCCTTCACTTTGACTATAAGAGGTGAAAGAGTTATTGGGGTTCATACCTCAGGACTATTCTAGGAGTATCTATTGTACCAATTTGTATAAGAGGTGGATGGATGTAGCTTTATCCGATCAATTTGAGGTTGATTAGTATGTGTGCTGCTTCATCATGTACTTGTTAGGTAACACATTATTTAATAATGCCAACGGTAATGTGAGCTGGAGCTTTCTTCCTATCCTAGAGCAGGTTAAAGGTATTGGCTCTTAGAATTGGTGCATACATAAACATGATAGATATTAGGCATAGTTCATGAGAAGCAATTAAGATAGTATTGGATTTAGGTCTGTGCGAATTATGTTCCTCATAAGAGAAAGTCTACACAGATGTATGCATGTTCATAGTTTAATCCACATATCCATAATCAAGATAATAGAATAATTATAACATGCCAAAAGTCCATTTACACACAACAGGACAGTTGATACGGATGACCTACTCCTATGACCAATATAGAGATCACCAAGGATCACCTCATTGATGGCCAATCATGGGAGATTAGAGGCCTACATGAATAGTAAATGAATGTGCTAATATAAAGTAAGAGGCCTCAGATCTTTCCTTGCTATTGAGCTCTTAAACAGTAGCACAAAGTGTAGAGGTTTAAAAGGAAATTGATTTAAGTGATTGTATCCTAGTTGGAGTTCTCACCTGAACTCTTAGAAAAAGGTTTTTGGCTATTATGAATTTGCCTCCCCTCTACTCATACCCAAAGAGGGTATTTATAGGCTTAGGGTTAAGAGTCTCTCATTTAAAAGTGATAGAGTCCTTCTAGGATTAGGAGATAGAGTCTAGATAAGGATCCCACACTTCTGAAAGCTTTCAAGTCAGCAAGTCAGACCCAGGTTGTATGCTTTCTTGCTAGTCCATGGGCTTTAAGCCAAGTTTAAGTTAGTCTATGCAAACATGGGCTTGGACTTGTCTAGGTGGACCATGGGCTTTGGGCTTGATAGAGTTGATTGGGCTAGCATGGACCTAGTTGAGGTTTGTTAGTCCATGTGGACTAGTGGCAGGCTAGTCCATGTGGACTAGATTTCTAAAGGGCTTGTGTTATTGCTCAAGAGTCTGTCTCTAGTTATCATCATAGGCCAAAAGGTAAGGCATCTATAGTTGCCCCCATTTTTGTGTGTGCTGTGAAAATGCATAAATTGAAATAGTACGCAACAAAGTACTTGAGTTAAAGATACTTACCTCATTATGCAGATGAAATTTGTAGTGTATTTACTTGCTAGGATGAACTTGGTATTGTTTGTGGATTTGCTTCTTAGGCTAAACCCGATGATGATTGTGGATTTGCTTATTAGGTTGAACCCGAGAGAGTTTGTCGATTTACTTGTTAGGCTAAACTCGAGAGAGTTATAGGTTAGACATAGAGTCGAATCCGATTGAATTGGATTGGACACGGAGTTGAATTTGAGAGAACTAGATTGGACACCAGGTTAAATTTGTGAGAATTAGATTAGACATAGAGTTGAATTCGAGAGAATTGGATTAGACACGGAGTCAAATTCGAGAGAATTAGATTGGACACGAGGTCAAATCCGAGAGAGTTGAACTAGACACGAAGTCAAATCCTATAAAAGAAAATGTGGTAGGAGTTAGTATCAGTTTGACAAGGTAGGATTGTTATATGGACTTGGCTTTTGTTAGTTGAGGATGAGACTCTGATTCAAGGAAAATTGAGTATTTGCCTGCCTTAATAGTGATTTGAATTCTAGTGCATATAAAATTGATGTATGTCTGCAAAGGGCATTTGTTGTAAATGTGATGATAAAGTCCATGTGGGCTATGAGAAAACAAGCCTATAAAGAGAATCTATGCAAATTAAGGAAGCTAGAAGACATGTTTATAGGGTTGTGAGTTTAATCCATATGGACTAAGGAGGCCTCAGATCTTACCTTGCTATTGAGCTCTTAAACAGTAGCACAAAGTGTAGATACTTAAACAAAAATTAATTTAAGTATTGGCTAAAGGACTAGTAGATCATATCATAGTTAGTATTTTTGCTTGAACTCTCAGAAAAAGGTTTTTGGCTTTTATGAATTTTCCTCCCCTCTACTCATACACAAAAAGGGTATTTATAGCCTTAGGATTAAGAGTCTCCCATCCAGAAGTGGTAGAGTCCTTCTAGGATTGGGAGACAGAGTCTGGATAAGGATCCCTCACTTTTGGAAGCTATCATGTTAGCAAGTCTGTGTGGACCCAAGTTGTATGCTTTCTTGCTAGTCCATAGGCTTTGGGGTAGGTCTTAGGCTAGGTTTAAGTTAGTTCATGCAGACAGGGGCTTGGACTTGTCTAGGCAAACCATAAGCGTTAGGCTTGATAGAGTTAGTTGGGCTAGCACGAACCTAGTTAAGGTTTGTCCGTGCGGACTAGTGGCAGGCTAGTCCGTGCAGACTAGATTTCTAAAGGGCTTGTGATGTTGCTCAAGAGCCTATCTCTTGTTATCATCACAAGCCTAAAGGTGAGGCATCTATAGGTATCATAAAACATTTGACCAAATTGAAGTTGCAGAGGCCCCTCATTTACTGCAAGTGCGTGAAAAATAATTTTCTTTAGTATTTTCTTTCCCTTTTCTTTTCTTAGTGTCCAAATAATCACAATGATGGTATACAAATTACCTTCTTCAGTTCTTCATTGTACCCACCTAAATGCCTTTTCTGCTAACTTCTACACGTAAAGAAGTTAAAGGGCATAGCTTTCTAGCATGATCAGCTGAGGAGATGAGTCTTTTACTTGATACTTTGCTTTTTTTATTTCAAAATTCAGATAAATGAAGCATTTTTAGTTGAACCAAGACAAAATGAAAAGAAAAGACACTAACCAATTTCTAAGAACCTTAAAGCGAGGACCATGCCCTAGCTTCCTCCTCCTTCTTCTTCTTTTTTTATTTTTTTATTTATTTTATTTTTATTTTTTTAAATACTATTTTTTTAAGTCATTTATATCCACTTTTAGATCTTTTTTATATAATATTTAATTTAAATTTATAAATTTTGAATTTCATCAAATATTTTAGTAATTAATTTAATTTTTATTTCTTATTTTTTAAACATCTATTTTACCCTATAATATTGTAAAAATTTAACACTTAATAAAATTTTATACATTCTCAAATACGTGTTTTATTTTATAATAATTATAAATAAATATAATTATTTTGATTTAATTGATTAATAAAATCATATTTATAATTTTAATTTAATTAATGGTGTTTCTTATTAGGGATAGCAACATGCCAGATATTTTTCGAGCGTATGGTCTGCTCTAACCCTAATAAGTCATTTTTAGGTATTAATTCTATTGCCTATAATAAGTTTAGATATTGATTACTAGGTACTATTATCCAAACTCATTTAAATAATTTAATAATTAATTTTATACTTTTCAAATATTATACAAAATTTATATTATTCATGAAAAATATTACATAATTTGCATTTTTTCAGCTAAACCTAATATTTTTTCTTCGACTCTAATAAGTCTATTTTTTATATAGTAATTATTTAATTAAATAAATAGTTTGGATAGGAATATCTAGTGATTAACACCCGAACTTGACGTAAATAGTAAAATTAATACCTGCACATGTCCCATTAGAGTCATAGCAGATCAAGAACTTGAAAATATATAACTTTTTACCATTTCAAATAAGAAGCACCATTAATTAAATTAAAATAATAAATATAAATTAAAAAATTAGGGTAATTATATTTATTTATAATTATTATAATGCAAAACATATTTTTGAAAATGTATAAAATTTTATTAAATATGAAATTTTTATAATATCATTTTGCGAAGAAATGAATATTCAAAAAATAACAATTATCTAAAAATAAATTAATTAAAATATTTAATTATGCTAAAAATGAAATTTAAGAATGGATCTAAGTTAAATAAAAGTGATAATTTGTTTTAAAAAAAAGTTAATTAAAAGTGAAAAAAACTTACTTGGAAATAGGGGTATGGTCTTTGCTTGCAAAGACTTTAAGGCCCCTCTTAAATTGGCAATTTTCAAGTGAATGGCCATCAATTGTGTGCCTTTCACTCTGTAACAATAGGCATGGGCTTTAGAACTCTCAGGGAGTTTAGTCCTTTCGCAATCTAAGTGGTTGATAAAAAAAAAGTGCAAAATCTAAACCATCCAATTTTAACTTCCTATCTATAAAATTTTTAAATTAAAATAATGTAGGGTCTAGTTCACTACAAGAAAAGTCTTTTAAAGACAAGATTTTTCATGCTTAAAAAATGCATAATAGTCTATAAATTTTATATAAGGACCAGACAAATTTAGTCATGACCCGTCCTAATAGGATTTGTCGTTAAAAGTTTTTAAGGACAAAAAAATTCAACTGGTCCTTAAAACGTATATGGATTAGCTAATATCTCATCCTTAAAACTATTTTAAGGACTAGCTATTATCTCGTGGCTAAAAATATTTTATAGACCAAAAAATTGGTCCCTAAAAATAGTTTCATCTTTTGTTTTTTACCAACAAAATTCTTTTCTTGAAATTTTTAAGGACCAAATTTATCGTCCTTAAAGAAGGCTAAATAATTTTTATATATGCTACTTGACAATAAATAATACAATTTATCAATCACATAATAAATGCACATACATATAATTGTCAATAATATAATTCATTAATATATGAGTTGCATTTAATTACAAGTTAAGAAATATGTTAACATCACATTAATTAGTAGCTTTATATTCTTTATACAGCCCCTTCCAAAAAAACATCCATATCAAAATATATGATGTTAGTTTCTAACATTCTTTGGCAAAATAATATATATTTGAATGAAAGTTTTCAGTACTAACA